>JAKSZP010000219.1:0-139328 GCA_022478985.1 Massospora cicadina
TGTGGCCCCATTTGGGACCACAAATTGCAAGATAGGGTTGGAGCCATAGGCTGTCAAACCTTCCATCAGCTCCTGGTGGAGCACCTCAGGGTGAAGGTGGTTAAGCAAACAAGCAAACTGAACCACCAAGTTGGTGCCCACTGGGAGCCAGGTCCAAGTTGTTGAGAGAGCTGTATCATGGAAGATCAGGGGCACCGTTTCCGCAGTGGCAGCATCAGCTTCATAGGTGAAGCTGAGATCAAAATACCCCTTATAGGTGTGGAAGTCAATAAAGCAGGTGGGACGCATCACCACCTGAGCCATTTCAATAATAGCTTTTTCATTGTAGGGGAAAAGTTTCCCATAGTCAACCCTAAGGCTGAAATGCATGTTGCTCCAGGGGAGCACCAGGTGGCAGCGAGGCAATACTTAGGTTTGAGCGAGGTGGGCGTCGAGATCCTTGGGAGGAACAAATCATCTCAGAGGTTTGGTATGACTAGTTGAGCCAGTCCGAGCATGTTTTCCTGTCAGACTAAAAATGGTGGGGGAATTTCGCCACTGCCCCACACTGGGGCAGTCAGCGAGGAATCTGATGACATCAGAGCGAAACTACAGCAGGTGATTAAGTTTTTCTTTTATTAACTGTATAAATTGCTCAGAAAGTTGAGCCAAGAGGAAAGAAGTAATTCAGCTTTTTGTTAATAATGGTTTATTCAAAAGCTTTGACTCCTGAGAAGGCTTTATCACCCTCTCATTTGACCAATAACCGCATTAATGATGAACATCACTTTGCTGATTGTCTTGAGGCCCTAAGCATAGCTAAATTTAATCATTTTGCCCTTCCTTTGAAGAACTTCACCTCATTTGTGGATTCCCCAACGCCTTTGCTTTCTGCCATAATCAGGGCCAGATGCAGCATAGGCTTATGTACCAAAATGACTTTCAATCCCACTCCCCCTCTGCCATGATAGGCTAGCAGCTATCCATTTATCCACCTGGTTGTAAAGTCTTTTTGATTTATTTGAGGTAAGCCGACAAGGGGATGGACATTACCAAAACTAAAATTAAAACTAAAAACTAACGTAACTAATTGGTTAAGACAAAATTCCCAAATGAGCGAATTGCTTGAAAAACTTCAAACAAAACAACCAACCAGGTGGGCAGTGGAAACCGCTTATCCCTCCATGGTGGAAGGGGAGGGGGGATTGGGAGGTGTTGGTATTTTTGCCCATATTCCCAGCCTACTAGATTACCTGGTGTCGCTAGGGAAAATTCCCTAAGGCGAAGTGAATTAGAAATTGGTTGGCCCAATTTTTGGAGGAACTACATTTGGGGGATTTTGGGATTTTCACCTGGTTGTATCCATTGGGGATCAATCCGGATGAATACCTAATATCTCATTGGGTGGAGTGGCCGACGAATTAGGGGCATCTGATAGTGATTAACTATCAAGTGTACTGATTAGGATTAGTCAGGTTTCATCACTGACTGATCGGGAATGAATAGTGAGTTGTGAGGCGAGTGATGCCGCCTGCAACTAGTGAGTCAAATAGTTGGTGAAGTGACCTGCCATAATGGGTAATAAGTCCCATTACCTAAGCAGGTCGCTAGCCAATTATGGTTGGTTCACTTGGATTTAGAGGAAAATGTTAGGAACACATTTTCTGACTCTTTCCTTTGAGGTCTCAAGGATGTCCAACAATGGAATCCTAGCCAGGATGGGGAAGACCATCGCTGCTGAGGTAAGGAAGGGTAATTCAATGGCAATGGCTGCCTTTTCATCAAAGAGGTGTCAACTGAGGGTTAGATGGCTGAACCCCTACTATATAATTTCCTAGGATTTACTATAATAAAAAACATTAAAACAGTATTATTACCAACAGTGTTTTACAGTACTTTACAGAGGTTAGAGTTACAGTAATATTATCAATTTGGTGTATAGTTAGACTATCAGCATCCAATGTGATGTTCCATCTCAAGGATTTTATTACAGAAGGTAATAATTGAAAGACTCTCAGAGAGAAGAGTAGAGATCCAAGTGGAAATCTAGAGACAAAGGGAACCACAATCAGGGATAGCTGCAGACTGTGTGTTGGGCTGAAAGAGACTGTCATCAGGGGATCTTGACAAAGATCAAGTGGACAGAAATATAGGGAACGAATCCCTATGAGTATGATTTATAGAGTATTTAATCAAAAGACTGACTGAAGCGTTGGGCATAATAATAGTTCAGACTCAACTACAGATTATAGTCCCCATACTATTATCAGATAATACATTCTATATAATGTGAAGTGCACGAGGAAATCAAACCTGTGCAGTAAAAAGGTTACTGGGTTGATGACTGATAATCAACTAAGAGTAAATTTTTACAAGTTGGTGCTCACTACAGGAGTAGTTGAGTAAATAATCTATTAAAAATGTCATATAAAGAAGAAATGTGAAAGTCGTGGACTGAGATCGCCACTGTGAATCAGAATGCCTTAAACTCAGTGGACCATTGGGAGTTCGCAGCCTTGGAAGAGCGAGTCACCAAGGTGGAGAAAGGAGTGGAAAATGTAGCCAACTTCGGGAACAAGTTGCTCAGCAAAGTGAACTTGTTAAAGAAGAAAGAAGGAGACCTTGTTTGAGAGGTCCTATTCCTGAAAATGGAGCGAGAAGCGGATTGTGTTCATTTAAGAAAGTTCAGTGTGGATATTGAGAAATTGATAAAAGAAGTAGAGGACTTGAAAGCCCATAGATGTGCATGTGAGCCTTATATGGCCAGCGATGCTGAATAGAGAAGTCCTCACATGATACTTGGGAAGTCAAAAACCCTGAGAAATATGCCGCCCGCCTTTAATGTCATTTAGGAGATGATGCCAGAAGTCACTCCACAAGTTAGATGAGTAGCTGAACCAAGAGAATCAGCCCAAAATGACTTGGAGGAATTTAGAGCAACACTGAAATTGCCTACATTCCATCGGGATAATGCCCCAGCATTTTTATGACTATTTGACATGACTATGAATGGATATGGGGATCGCAAAAGGCGTTGACAGTCATGAACTGCCTGGACACTGACTTATAGAACCTAGTGTTACCCCACTTGGAGGGGGACAGCTGGTCTTATGCTGAGGCTAAGGCGGCCATAATGAAGGAGTTCAGGAGTCCAACCCGCATGTCAAAACACAAGCAAGAATTTATGGGAATTCAATTCCACAAAGATGAGTCTCTTGCTAGCTTCGTGGAGCAATTTTACCAGGAGTTGCAGATCCTGGCCAGAGCGAAAGTGTTAGATGACTTTGATGCTAGAATCTCTTTGCAAGCGGCCCTTCAGCCCTATCATGATTTGCATTGAATGATGTCTTCCATATTCGTGATAGAGATAACTACCTCGCAACTGGTAGACAACCTGAAGATTTTGGAAGCGACGTTCAGTGCCCTGAATAGAAGATTCAAGTATAATCTGGTCCGAAATCTGAATCCCATGAAGGGAAACAAAGGAGCAAAAGAGTATACCAACTGAACTGTGCCAGGAAATAAGCCCAAAGAATTCAGACAGTTAAGAAAGAAAGAGAAGGTTTGCTTCCAGTGTGGCAGGAAAGGACGTTTCGCCGCACACTGTAAAAAGCCAAAGGATCAGATTTTCGTGGTCCAGGCCAAGGAGACAGCAGTAGCCAAGGATTCAGGAAAAAGGGCCCACTGCCTAGATAAGGAACAGTCTAGTGCAGCGGAGAAACCTGTTCCTCCCAATATCATGAATGAATAAATAGACATTAGCAATCTGTTTGTAGATGACAAACAGGATCAGCTATACCAAGTGGTCAACATGGATGTGAATGCCATGACCAGAGCTGGGGAGAAGAAGATTGACCCTGAGATAATTCAGGAAGTTGCCTGGCCGTATGCCTGACAACTGGTGGAGAAGATTCAGACTGCTGAGAATCCTGATGAGTTATCAGATGTTTATTTAGATGAGGCCAATCTGTCAATACCCCTTGGCGCGATAAAGAAATCATTTCCTGAATTATTGGCGCAGATTATTCATACCCTAGATTCAGCTAATAACGCCGCCATTCACTCAGTAAATACTATATTACAATACTCTGAGTGTACATATATAGGTATTCAGGTGAATCGAGTGAGGGTGAGGGCGATTGTTGACAGTGGAGTGCCCATTAATATTGTGTCAACCAAGCTGGTGAAGAGGATAAAGATCTCGCTGGACTTGGAACACAAGAGAGAATATGGGACAGATGGGCCAAACGCTACCGTTTCCTGTGGAGCGTATAGTGCGCTGCCACTACAATTTGGGTCGTTGGTAGTATCTGTGCCAGCAATAGTTTTGGTGAACCAAAACTATGATATCCTGATTGGAATGCTGATCTGCAGAAGTATGGAGTTAAATTTAACTTAGAGGATAACAAGTTGACCATCCTGGGTCAGACGTTACCCTTAGTATACCAGAAGGATGGTGAAGTAGCGTTGAATTGGAGAGACAACTTCATTAATCTGATATACAATGATGGCATTGTATCAATTTGATACCAATTAGTTGGTTGGAAGCGACAAGAGATGTCAGCGGAAATCCTAGAAAACTGGGGAATTCCATAAAGGATCAAGAAGGAAAGGACCATACTGGCCAGATCGCAGATAAAAGTTGACACTGGGTTGACTTTGGAGATTCCAGAGCTGTTGTATGGAGAAGTCGGAAGCCCCTGGAAGAAGACTAGAGTGGAGCCATGGGTGGCTCTCAGGATAATAATGCTGGTCCATGGAGAAATACAAGTTCTCTTGGTGAATTTGAGTGAAAAACCGATGTAGATCAAGAGGAATCAAATCATCGCATTTATTCATTTGATCCTGACAGCAGAATTGAGACGATTCCACAATTTTGGGTCTCTTGATGAAATGGTATTACCGGCTGGGGTGGCCAAAAGCATCAACCTATTGGTTGATCGAGAGCAGCTCACTGATCTGCCAGAAGTGCAGAAGGAGGAGGTGCTCAAATTATTTGAGAAATATTGGGAAGTGTTTGCTCAGGATGACCACAATTTTGGATGCGCATGAGACATAATTCTCAAAGTTGACACCGGGGAAAATCTACCAATAAGGATGAGATTAATCCAAAGATCAAAAGCTGCCAAAGCGGTAGTGGAGGATGAGATCAGCATTCTAGTGAAGCATGGGCTTTTAGTTCCGTCATCAAGTCCCTGGGTGAGTCCAATTATGATCGTTAATAAGAAAGATGGATTGTACTGGGTGGTGATTGACTATCAGATGCTGAACAAAATTATGAAGAAGGATTTGTATCTTCTACCGAGGATCAATGATGCGCTGGATTGATTAGGAGAAGCAAAGTATTTCTCTGCGATGGATCTAATCTCAGGATACTGGAAGATTGACTTGCCAGAAGAAGATCAAGAAAAATGTGCGAGTATTACCGTGCAGGGATTATACCAGCTGATGAGGATGCCCCAGGGTCTTTGCAATGCGCCTGTGACATTCTAGAGGGCCATGTACGTGATATTAAGTGACCTGAAGTTGTCGTGCATCCTGGTATATCTGGACGATATCAATGTGTTCAGTAGAATTTTTTACTGATCACCTGCACCACTTGGAGGAAGTTTTTAAGAGACTGTCCACGGCTAACCTGAAGATCAAGCCAAGGAAGTGCCACTTCTTCAAGAAAGAGTTGGAATACATGGGATTTGTGATCAACGCAAATGGATTGCAGCCACAAACCCAGAAGATAGCAGCAGCTATAGAGCACATGGCTGTGCTGAAAAGTGTCTGAGACATCCAAGTATTTCTTGGGATGGTTGGATACTACAGAAGATTTATTTGGGACTTCGCTTGGATAGCCGAGCCTTTATTTCTTTTATTAAAGGATCTGAAAAAAGGATTCATATGGAATTAAGAGGCCCAGGACTCCTTTGATGAGTTACGCTGGTATTTGATAAATTTGCCGATTCTGAAATATCTGAATTTTGATTGGGAGTTTATCATTCAAACCAATGCTTCATTGACAGCGATTGGCGCCATATTGAGCCAAGTAGATGAACTTGGGGATGAGCATCAGGTGGCATATGTGAGCTGGACACTCTCAGCTGCTGAGAGGAAATACATTATGACTGAGCGTGAATGCCTTGCAGTCATTTATGCATGAAAGCAGTTTCAGGTGTATGTCCATGGAATGCACTTTAAGGTGGTGATGGACCACTCTTCGCTGCGTTGGCTGCACAATCTAAGGGAACCGGATGGATGACTGGCCTGAGGGGCACTTAAGCTTCAGGCTTACGATTATGAGATTGTCCACCAAGCGGGGGCTTCTCACCAGAACGTGGCTAGGACTATTGTGGTTACCAATGGTCCAGCTGGTATACCCACAGGTGGATGAGCTATTCCAGAGAATGGTCAAAGGGGTTGAATCAAGGACGAGCCTTGAGAAATCCAAGGTGCACTTTGAAAAGCAATGGAAAACACTGAGACTATGTATGGACAAGTATCTAAGGTGATTAATGGGAAGCAGCTATTATTCCTAAAACCATCGGAAAGAGCAGCAATAGTACAAGCAGCTCACAAGGTTGTCAGGCACAGAGGCCTGAGAAAAACAACTGACCATATTTGCCAGTATTATTACTGGGAATCAATCAACTACGATGTTGCAGATCATCTGGTTTGTTGCGTGGAGTGCCAGTTGCACAAACCACACAAGAACACAACTGGATACTGACTGGTCTGACCTGGATTCGCCTGGCACACGGTGTCCATTGATGTGATGGGACCACTGGCAATGAGCACAGGGGGAGTCAAGTACATCATAGTAGCTATTGACCATCTGATGAGATGGGTCAAAACAAAAGCACTAACTAGAGTTGATGCTACCAGTACTGCGAGATTCATCTTGTATCAAGTAGTATACCAGCATGGGTGTCCGCAAGTCCTACTGAGCAACAATGGGACCAAATTCACACCTCATGTGATCCCAAGGCTAAATGAAATAATGGGGATCTGAGGAGTCATGTCAGTATCATACCAGTTGGAGATGAACGGACTGGTAGAATGGGTCAATGGGATGCTGGCTGCGATGCTGAGGAAGCTAGTCACAGGGAGAACTTCCACATGGGGAACATACCTGAGTTTGGTGACATTTCCTACAACATTAGTCATCATATGACGATGGAAAGATGCCATTTGAATTACTATATGGAAGAAAGGCAGCGTTGTCGCCAATATTATATTCAGTAGTGGAACCTACGTCAAGGATGAGTACTGAGCAATACTTGAACTGACTGATGAGTATCCTGATTGATATGCAATTGCAAGCATTTGATACAACCTTGAAGAAAAGGATATGAGCAAAATTGATGGATGACAAGAACTGACAACATTAGAAGAATATCGAATAGGGGAAAGAGTCATCTATTGTGATACACATGGTTTCAGATGAAGAAACAAATTGGATGTGTTGTGGTCGGGTCTGTTCAAAGTAATTGCCAAGACAGTGATCAATGCTTACTCCATCAAGAATCTCTTGGATGGAAGAGTTGTAAATCAAGTCCACGCTAAGTATTTAAAGCGTTGGATCAAGGAAAAAATAAAAGAGTTCCCAAAGGACCGATGAACCATTAAGTTGGTCATGTCCTGATGATTAGGTCAAGTCTGAAAAAGGACCTCTGAACCAATCTAGATGGTTAAGTCCGAAAAAAGGACCTCTGAACCATGGAAAACTGGTAGGTTTAAGTACCCAGGACCCAGTTTGGGGGAAAAGATGGACCTCTGAACTGAAACAAGGTCAAGTCCCATAGGAAAAAAGAAGAATAAAGATAAAAAATTGATAAAAAATATTAGAAAAAAAGATTACAAAACTGCATAGATAAAAAAGCTGATATATTTTTATAATTTTATTTTTATTGAATATCCTCAGTATGGGGATGATTCCACCTATATCACCTCTTGAGGGGAGGGAGGATGGATCACGGTAGGAAGAAACAGCCCATCAAAATTGATATGTGATTGGATGCTTGTGAGGGTGAGTCCTACATGAAACCACATTTATTGAGCAGATGCAGAGCCCTGAGAAAACGTGACTAGTGGAAGGGAAATTGAACTTTTGGAAGATGCCAATTGTGAAACCCTGGAGTGGGGAGGAAAACAGCAATAGAGAAAGAGGCAATTGGCGAATAACCCTGAGTAATCCTGATATGGCACTGGAGCTGGAAGATTTGTCTTGAGCGCCTGCCAACGGGCTTCATTGAGGACACCGGACATGTGGGCTGGCAGCAAAGAAGGAATACTCGATGGGGGTTGTCAAATCATTCCCCCAATTAATGGCATCAGCAGAAGATAGTGATGGGAAGCTCCAGAGAAGAGGTAGTTTTGCAGAGAGTGGATTGCATCCTGCAGATGGCTACTATGGGCTTCATGGAAGCTAAAGTTGAATGACTGGTGGAAGCCAGGTGAGGCTGGAAGCTTCATTGACCAACTTTGAAGAACTTGGCCAGCAAAGCAAAGAGCATAAGTGGCAGTATCCCGATCCAGAAGGTTATCCAGATCAGAGGGATTCAGCACTAATGTTAAAGCCTCGGTGACTTGGGCCTGGAGTTCAGAGTAGGGAGCTCAAAGTGTATGCTGTTCCCAATTGAGAGCTCAGATACCAGTACAGCGGGTTTGTAGAACTGATCTAGTTGGAAGAGGAACTCAGGGAGAAAGTCTGGCACAGCCAGGAATGAATGATCCAGAGCGACCAGCATGATCTCTGGTGCATCAATGATGATGTTCAGAGCATCAACAAAAGGAGCCTAATCCAGGAGGGTTTTGAAGTTCAACTCTGGAATTGACTGCAAGGGAAGAGTCAGCTGAGAGTTGTTTGAAACGATGGCCAGACTGGTTTTATAGGGATTGTTTATAGTTTCTGGTAATTCAATGGAAGGACTAGCCGCTTGTGCCAGACTAGGCGTATGAGTCCTGGAAGGACCATAGAAGAGGTTCCGTCGAGCATCCTGACTCATCTGCTTGAAGAGACGGAGGTCTGGATCAGCCAGACTGTTGAGGAGCTGCTGGTAGCGTGATTCAGAATTTGATATATGAGCTGGATGAGAGGGAGGATGTCAGACTTATATAGAAGTTGGCATTATGCACTCTGTAATCCATTAAGCTCCAATTTTGGGGAAATTGATCTCAAAATTAATGTGATAAGCTTTCTGAGGGAAGAATTAAGAATGACTTACAGCTAAGAGGTTATGAGCGAAATAGCGAGGGCAAATAGAAATAAGTATTCTTAATCAAGCCGCAAAATGAACATCAATGGCAAGAGTCTCCTGTTTAGGATGAGGAGAGAATCAAGAATTCAAGGATGCTGGACCACAAATCCTGAATATGAGAGAGGGTCTTATACCCTGATGGGGGGAAAACTATATCCTGGGACTAATATCGTCATGAGTAGATTTATCAGCCTGGCACAACAGAAGGTCGTGGGGACCGCGCTCTAAGAAGGTGGTAGCAAGAAGGAAGAGGAAGAATGCCGTATGCCAAAGGTTGTCCCAAGAAGCATTGAGTATTGACGAGTGTACTCTGCTTGAACCAATGAAGTATTTGACCAGGTGTCTGAAGTGGTGTTCTCATGCCCCAGTCTTTTCTTGCTGGAAATCTAGGCAAGAGGCGGGATGCGTTGGGATTTTAGCTCATATTCCCAGCCTGGTAGATTACCTGGTGTCACCAGGGGAAAATTTCCTAAGGCGAAGTGAATCATAAATTGGTTGGCCCAAATTTCAGAGGAGCTACGTTTGGGGGATTTTGGTATATTCACCTGGTCATATCCATCAGGGATTGATCTGGAAGAATACCTAATATCTCATCGGGTGGAGTGGCGACGAAATAGGGGCATCTGATAGTGATTAACTATCAGGTGTACCAATTGGGATAAGTTGGGTTTCATCACCAACTGATCAGGAATGAATAGTGAGTTGTGAGTCGAGTGATGCCGCCTGCAACTAATGTGTTGATTGGTTGGTGAAATGACCTGCCATAATGGGTAATAAGTCCCATTACCTAATAAGGTCGCTAGCCAATTATGGTTGGTTCACTTGGATTGAGAGGAAAATGTTAGGGACACGTTTTCTGGCTCTTTCTGTTTGAGGTATCAAGGATGTCCAACAATGGAATACTAGCCAAGATGGGGAAGACCATCGCTGCTGAGGTAAGGAAGGGTAATTCAATGGCAATGGCTGCCTTTTCATCAAAGAGGTGTCAACTGAGGGTTAGATGGCTGAACCCCTACTATATAATTTCCTAGGATTTACTATAATAAAAAACATTAAAACAGTATTATTACCAACAGTGTTTTACAGTACTTTACAGAGGTTAGAGTTATAGTAATATTATCAATTTGGTGTATAGTTAGACTATCAGCATCCATTGTGACGTTCCATCTCAAGGATATTATTGCAGAAGGCAATAATTGGAAGACTCTCAGAGAGAAGAGTTGAGATTTGAGCGGGGATCTAAAGATGAAGGGAGCCACAATCAGGGATAGCTGCAGACTGTGTGTTGGGCTGAAAGAGACTGTCATCAGGGGATCTTGACGAAGATCGAGTGGACAGGAATATAGGGAACAAATCTCTATGAGTATGACTTATAGAGTATTTAATCAAAAGTACTGGCTGAAGCGTTGGGCTTAATAATAGTTCAAACTCAACTACGGATAATAGTCCCCATACTTTTATCAGATAATACATTTTATACACGCGAAGTGCACAAGGAAATTAAACCTGTGCAGTAAAAAGATTACTGGGTTGACAAATGATAATTAACCAAGAGTAAATTTTACAGGGGGGCTCATCTTTGGCAGTGGCAATTCTGTCCAGAAGAGGGTGCATGTCAAGGCAGACAGTAAGGGCGTCAGGGCATCAGCGGCATGTGGTTCAATATTTCTAATGATTGGTAATTCATGGAAATTTACAGCTAGGAAAATGGCACTGATATATTCAGCTAAAGATTTTTCAGCTTTAATGCGGGCATCTGGTATTTTAACAAATGTGATAATATTGGTTTGGGTAATCTCGGATTTTGGATTCTGTGCTACCATTAACACGTTTTGTATAGTGTCATATACATTTTTATGTAATTGTTTCACTATGATTTTACTCTTTTGAGTAAGAATTTTGGGGATAACAGGAGGTGGAATTCCTCCTGTAAGCATCGCCACTGATTTGGCGACAGCTTTACAAAGGGGGTGACAATCTGGTGTTGCAGCTGCTTCAACTGCAAGCTGGCGATCACTGCAAAATGATTCGGCTTTTGCCATGGGGTATATAATTGAGGGGGGTATTTGGCGTCCCATTTTGCATTAATGAACTGCTCAATTTGAAGAGATGGTTCTTCAATGAGCTTACCTGATTCATCTGTTGCAGCCAATAACTCCCATGGGTTCTGGTTGAATTGAATTGGGGAATCGGCATATGGATGAGATTTGGTTGATTCATTGGAGGATGCATGGTATTGAACTGGTATCCAATCTGATGCTTGATTGGAGGAATCATGTGTGGCATTGGGGCGAGGGTAAGGCTGATTGGTGGCTTCAGGTGCAGTTGCAGCAACAGGTTTTGGGGGAGGGGGAGGTAGGATTGTACCCCATGCCAGAACTTGTATAGGGTGTGCAGCAGTTTGGAGGTCAGCAGATGAGTAGTCTGATCCATCGGAAGTGGTTAAGGAGGGGCTCTTGCGTTTTTGAGTGGTCCAACTCAAAACATGAAAGAAAGATCATCCGCCCGCCCTTGACGTGAGCCCAAAATGGATGGTTGGGCACTGAGGGAATAATGGCGCGAGGGGGAATTGACACGGCGGTTTTTCTAAATCCAGGGCTAATTGTGGCATATGCCCGAGGCCCAGTGAATCGTGTGGCCCCATTTGGGACCACAAATTAAAAGATGGGGTTGGAGCCATAGGTTTCTAAACCATCCATCAGCTCCTGGTGGAGCTTTGCAGGGGGAAGAGGGTGGTCAAACCTGAAAACTGGACCACCAAAGTGGTGTCCACTGGGTGCTGAGTCCAAGTTGTGGGAAGAGGGGTGTCCTGGAATACCAGGGGCACATTTGCTGCAGTGGCAGAATTGGCTTCACTTGTGAAGCCAAGGTTGAAATATCCCTTATAGTGGCGTAAATATATAAATTCAGCAGATGTCATCACCACCTGTGCCATATCAATAAAAGCTTGGTCATGGTATGGGAAGAGTTTCACATAATCAACCCTTAGGCTGTAGCACATGTTTCTCTGGGGGAGCACCAGGGGGCAGCAAGGTACAGCTTGGGTACTAGAAAGGTGGGTGTCAAGATCCTTGGGAGGAACGAATCATTCCATGGGTTTGGAATGACTGGGTGAGCCAGCCTGAGCGCGTTTTTCTTCTGGATGGAAAATGGCGGAGGGAGTTTCACCACTGCCCCACACTGGAGTAGCCAGCGGAGAATCTGAGGGCATCAGAGCAAAACTACAATGGGCGATTAAGATTTACTTCTTATTAAATTGTGTAATTTGCTCAGAAAGTTACGCTGAGTGGAAAGAGATGTTGTAAAGTCTTTTTAAATGCTCAATTTATGAGTTACATTTTTATCTTTCATTTAACTGAGGTAAGCCAACCAGGGGATAGACATTACCAAAACTAAAACCTAAAAATAAACCTTCACTGAATAAAAAAATAAACGAACTTCCCAAAATGAGCAGATGACACACATAACATGAACTCAACCAACCAGGTGGGACAGTAGGAACCGCTTATCCCCTCATGGTAGAAAGGGGAGGGGGAGTCTGGGGGCTCATACTAGGCAACGTCTTCAATTTAAAGCAGGGCACAGACTACGGTGGAGAGCAGGGGCGTTGGGGAGTCAGCAAGATTTAGAGATATACTCAGATGATTGAGGTGGTAGTAATACATCCTCTGCATATAAGAGTTCTGACGTAATTTGCCAAAGTTAGTTCAGCTATTATGCGTGCATTGGGTAGTTTTTTAACATGGCAAAATTATAGTGGGTAATCTTTGATTTGGGATTATGCACTACCTCTGCCATGTGCTGGATGGCAACGTTTGCTTCTTTGTGGGCTTCTATCAACATATTTTTTGTGAATATTGGCTTTGGAGGGAATATTGGGAGGAGGGATTCCTCCTGTGAGCATCGCCACTGATTTGGCGGCAGCTTTGCGGAGAGGGCGACAATATGGCTTAGTCATTGCTTCAATATCCAGCTGGTGGTTGCAGCAGAACGTTTTGGCATTTTGCTGGGGGCATATAAGCAAGGGGGTGGTTCTTCATATTGGTCAATAAACACAAACCTCTCAATTTGTATATTGAAGTCCTCAATTATATTGCCAGACTTATTGGTTTAGCCAATAGATCCCAAGGATTTTGGTTAACTTGAATTGGGGAGTTGGCATATTCCTATGGTTTGGTTGGTTTGCTAGAGGATGCATGGGATTGAATTGGGGTCAATATTAAGCTTGATTAGAGGGAGCATTTGTGGCACTGGTGCGAGGAGGAGGTTTCTTGGTTGCTGCAGGTGCAGCTGCAGAAACAGGCATTGGGTTTAGGTAGGATCATACCCTATACCAAAGCTGGTGCAGGATGGCAGCAGATTGGAGGCTGTGGACAAGAAATCAGCACCGTTGAAAGCAGCTAGGGATGGGCACTTGCGTTTTGAGTAGTCCAACTCAAAACATGATGTACAGATCATCTGTCCGCCCTAAACGCGCCCAGAACGGATGGTCAGGGGAAAAGAGGATAATGACTCTAGGGGAAATTGACAGGGAAATTATATCTGAGTCAGGGCTGATCAAGGCATATGCCCGAGGCCCAGCAAGGTGTGTGGACCCATTTGGGACCACAAATTGCAAGATGGGGTTGGAGCCATAGGCTTCCAAACCTTCCATCAGCTCCTGGTGGAGCACTTCAGGGGGAAGGTGGGCGGTCAAACCAGCAAACAGAACCACCAAAGTGGTACCCGCTGGGAGCTGGGTTAAATTGTGGGGAGAAGGGTACACTGAAAAACTAGGGGCACAGTTGCAGCAGTGGCAGCATCAGCTTCACATGTGAAGCAGAGATCAAAATACCCCTTATAGGGGCAGAAGACAATAAAGCAGGTGGGATGCATCACCACCTGAGCCATTTTATAATGGATTGGTTGTTGTAGGGGAAAGGTTTCCTATATTTGACCCTAAAGCTGAAATTCATGTTGCTCTGGGGGAGCACCAGGGGCAATGGGGCACCACTTGGGTTCAAGCGAGGTGGGCGTCAAGATCCTTGGGAGGAACAAATTGTCCCAGAGGTTTGGTATGACTGGGCGAGCCAGCCCAAGCACGTTTTCCTGTCAGACGGAAAGCAGCAGGGGAAGTTTTGCCATTGCCCCACACATTGGGGCAGCTGGTGGGGAATCCTAGGTCATTAGAGCAAAACTATGGCGGGTGATCAAGATTACTTTTTTATTTTATAAATTTAAATTTAAATTTATTGCGGGGAAGGCTGACCATGGGATGGACACTTCCGAATATGACTTAGGAAAGATAAACTTAGTACCAGGGGAGGCACCCCAGAGAAGCAATGCTATCTCTTGTTGCCAGCGGGAACGCCACTTATGGGGAGGGGAGGGAACGTGTGAAGGGGCCGTAGCCACTGTTGAGCACGTGTGGAGGAAGGGGTCTGATTTGATGAACCAGACTGGGAACCAGGAGGAGACCAGCTGTCGGCGACGCGGTGGGAGATATCCAAACATCCATGCTTGAAAGTGGTCCACCAAATGAGACTGGAATCTGTGGACAGCTTCTGGGAGGGTGGTGATGGAGCCAGCGATGGCATCCAAGACAATCGTGTGGATAGTCCACATGGCGATTGCAACCACCAGAGCACGGAGGGAGGGGGAAGGGGGAGGCCATTGATGAAGCAAACATATCTCTTGACAGATTGAAGGGATGCGTTTGATCCTGGCCCAGCAGACGTTGAACTTCGCGCCATATCACTTTAGAGGTGGGGCACTTCTCCAGGCGGTGGAACAGCGTTCCATACTGGCCACACACGACACAGGATGAGTGTAAAGCGTTAGAGCGCTCAACTGTATGATACACCCGCCTCAGGCAGCGCCACACATGGGAGCGGACTTGAGGCTGCAACAGAGGATGGTGTGCATATTTCCAGATAGTCTTCTGGGTCTCAGTGGAATAAGGGATGTCCATCATGTCCAGGTAGTCCACCCTGGATAGGACTTGGGGTCGAATGGGGATCACGCCATCATGGATGGGTAGCCCCTGTACCTCTTGTGTGAACTGAGGAGAGGGGCGGCCACTTCGGGTTATATATCCACTAATACAGGTTCTCCACTCTGCGCTTCGCATGGAGAGTAGGATTCGTTTGTAGTGGGTTTTAGTACCGTGAGGACCTGTGGCTGATGGGTGGGAAGCCAGGTATTTCATCAGGGAGTGGGGGTTTGATGGATTGTTGAGGCCCAAGGCTCAGGAGAAGTTGGAGCGGGCCACGCGGGACCAGTGTTGGGAGGGGAGCGTAGGGGCACTGACAGCCGCATCCCGGTGCCCAGGATCTTGGCAGCATGGGTTTTGAAGTCAAGCAGGCCCATGCCACCTTGATGATGAGGGCCAAACATGACCTCTAGCCGTACTGGTGGAGGGCGGCCTGACCAAAGCCATCCTTACAGCAAATCATACAGGGATTTGAAGAAGCTTGGGGAGAAGGGGATGGCGTGGGCTCCGAACCAGACTTTGGATAGGAGCATAGAGTTGGCAAGAACAACCCTGCCAGTGAGGGTAGTAGGGTGGGCTCTGAGAGAGGTGATTCGCTTCGTCACGTTGTCCAGTATACGGCACTCCATTACTGCTGACGCATATCCGCCTGCCTCCATCCACACGCCCAGATGGCGCACCGGTCCTATGGTAGGACGTGGCATGAAGGGGAGCACCAGTGGAGCAGTGTGTGTTGAGTTAGTAAGGCGTGGACGTGGGCGAGCAGATGGGCTGGGTTGGGAACTAATTGCTGGGGCCCAGCAGTTCTGAAACTGACCAAAGAGGATGATTTCGGTTTTGGAGGCGTTCAGTGCCGCATTGCTTACCCGGGAATATTCCTGGATGAGGGCTTCAAGCGCACATGCATCTTTGTTATTAGACACCCCCACCACGCAATCATCTGCAAATGCCATCATCTTGACTGGGGTTTGGCCTGGCACATGGACCCCAGTGAGTTGGGCATTCACATTTCGCAGTAGTGGGTCAAGGCTGAAGTTGTATAAGAGTGGGCTGAGGGGGTCCCCTTGTCGCAGGCCCCTTTGAGGGTGGACTACTTCTGTTAGGAAGCCTGGGCCACGCACTTCCATTGTCGCAGATTCCATGAGCAGCATCACCCAGTTTATGAAGCGGGGGGGTAGGCGGAATTGATGGAGGCAGGCCCTAAGGTATTCCCAGTTTACTCTATAATAGGCCTTTTGGTCCAAGAATACAAGTGCCCCAGAGGCTGTGGACTGATATACATTAGCCACAGTTTGCACATTATCCCAAATCGACCTTCTGGGGATGAAACTGAATTGTTCTGGGGAGATGGTGGCAGATGCTACAGTCCCTAAACGGTTAGCCATGATTTTTGTTAAAATTTTGGTGTCTGTGTTTTTTAGAGAAATGGGGCGCCAGTTGGCTAAGTCAAGCTTATCCCCTTTCTTGAAGAGTGTGACAGTAAAGGCCTCATGTCCTCCTGGTAGGAGGCGCATTTATCAACAGTCTTTGGTTAAGTGAGGCTAGCAGCAATGGGGATATATATTTGAAATATTTTTTGTAGAACTCATATGGAATGCCATCTAGGCCTGGGAATTTTTGGTTTGGCGCACCGTGAATGGCTGTCCATAATTTGTTTGGAGTAATTAAATTCATTATTTCTGGGTATCAGAAAACAAAGTGGATATGAGCTCGGTCAAGAAATTCCACCATTTTGCTGGCTGAATTGGTTCACTCAGTATAACTCGGAGTAATATTTTTGCATTTCAATTGCCACTTCAGCCAGTGTGTCCACAAAGTAATTATCCGATCTTCGCACCTGTGTGCAGGCCATGCTCTGGCATGGTGCAAAATTTTTTTTAAAGAAGTATGCGGTGCACTTGTCACCTTTAGTGATGTGTGTGGCCCTGTATTGGACACAAACCCGATGTTTGTGTTGCCTTTTGAGTGCATTTAGGTGGGCAGCTGCCTCTGCCCACTTCCGGCCCCATTCAGGGCTGTATCCTGCGGCTGGAATGTTGGACTCCAAGTGGGCCAATTCCGCCAGAGCGCGCGAGATAACCGCTGATGTGGCTCGTGAGCATCTGGAGGAGAGATGGTGATAGTGGTGGATGGTGTCCTCTTTGAAAGTTGCCCATGTGGAAATGGGGTCCGCGCAAAATGGTGCAACAAATGATTTTGCCAAAGTTGCCTCTTCCACCCACATAGAAACCCTGGCGATGTGAGCTCAGGGGGGCAGATTTTGCACCAATGTGGGGCCTTTGCAACTGTGACAGGTAAGCGGTATGTTATTGAGACCAGTCAGTGGTCAGAGAATACCATTTTCATTGTTTTGAAGTGGGAGATGTGGGGTTGGAATTTCGCCGGCATTAGAATAAGGTCAATGCGGGTCATGGACCTTAATTGGCCATTGTGGACATGGGGACGCATCATGTTTTTGAGCAGTGGGGCATGTCGTGGCAGTGCATCCATTAACCCAAGGGTGGCTTTTAGAATGCGTAGTTCTACGTTACCCTGTGGGGCGTGGGGTGAGGGCAGCCACCGGTCTGTTGGTGAGGTTAGCCAACAGTTCATGTCACCAACTAGGAAAGAATCAGGGGGTAGTGGGAGGGATTTGACCAACAAGAAAAATTCATGATGCTCGTGTGCACCATTTAGGGTGTAGATGTTGATGATTGCGTGCACAACGTTGGCCCACGAGAAGGTGACAATGAGCACTCGGCCATTTAGGAATGTTTCTGAGGATGTATTTTGAAAAAATTATTTTTCCAAATTAGCACCCCACAGTGCTTTGACCAAAAGGATAGGGATGGGAGGAGCATTGTTTCACAAGCTTCCTCGGAACCTCGTGGACAGTGGGACTCCTGGATGGCCAGGATATCCACGGGTAAATTGTGTTGTAAAAAACTCAGTCTCCTAGCCCAGGATGGGGAGGTCTTGAGTCCGGCGATATTCAGCGTCCCTAGAGTGAAGGTTTCCCCCATTGCACCTTAGGTGCAAGGGGTGGGCCACCGGGCCCACCAGCCTCTTCAAGGTCCCCACGGGCTTTCAGAGCAGTGCAGGTGTTAGCAGCAACGCTATCAGGGTTTTTGTTAATTTTTGTGGAAAGATTTGCATTGGCTTTGGCCTTTGCTTTTTGTTTTGCTGACGTCGGACGAATTTTTTGTGGTGCGATAAGTTTGGTGCAGCATCCAGCAGGGCAAAAAAAATTTTCAGTTGGGATAGGTCCCAAGTCAGTTTTGACTGGAGCTTGGGTGCAGCGATTGAATGAGATCGAATCTCCCATCAGATCCTCAGATTGAGTGGCCCGCTCAGCATGGGCCTCCCAATCTGATTGGGTGATGGATTCCCAAGTCGCTTCCACCGCAAAGGTCTCCATGTCCTCCTGGCATTGTGAGTGTGGGATGGTGGTGGTGGCCTTGGCCGCTTCCTTGGCCGTGGCCCTATGGGCCTGCTTGGCCTTCTTCTGCTCCTGCGGGGAGATGGGCTTTACCAATAGGTAGCAGCCTTGTGCTCCCCACGGGAAAGCCTCCTTGGTGCTTGTGGTTGGTTCGTAGTGCGCTTCTCCGCTGGCCATAGCCACTGAGGGGTGCTCTTGGAATGTGACGCCCTCCTTGATGGGGCATGCATGCACCTTATGGCCAAACGCGTCACAGTGGGTGCAAATGGGGGGCGCGCTGTCCACGGTTACTCGGAATGGGTGGGTGGTATGCCCTGCGATGTCAATAAAGGTGGAGTACAGGATCTGGGTTAGGTCCTTCACAATCTCCTCAGTTGGGGTCAGAACTGCGATGGCTTTGCTGGTGCACAGGTGTGGCATCAGCGTGAAATAATGCATTTTGAAAGATTGTATTTTGCCATATATGGCGAGACCATCTTTCAAATGTTGCTCCAAAATGTCATGTTTTACTATAGTAGGCAAAAAGTCAAATGTGAGGGTAATTTGGTTTGATTTTGTCCATCTGGTGCATTTGTTTGACGACCCATTGCCCTTCGGGGAGGTCGACCACTATGCGCACCACTGCAGCCTCATCTGCTGCTATTTTGCTTTCAAAACCTAGGTCCAGCCAATCGCGTGACATGGAGTGAGGTGCAACGTACACCGCAGTTGGGAAAATTTTGTGTACATCTTCACAAAATCTTTCCCATAAGGCCGTTTTTTGAATGTCCAGATACACACGGACTCCAAATTCCACCGACAAAAGTGGCTGGGAGTGTAGCATGTTGATGTACTGGTTGCATCGTGCTTGCCACGCGAGTATCTCTGGGGAAATTGTGACCAACAGTTTTTGAGATTTTTGTCTATTCCGCCGGATTCTCCGGGGCATTTTTGAATGTTGGAGGCTGCGGGCCTTCCACCTGGTCCTCTTGCCTTGCTTGCCCAACTGCTCCCAGACATGGGTGCAGACTAATCTCCTCTGTGAGATTATCAAACTAGATTTAGTCTTGAATTAATTAGGTTGCAAAAGTGTTTGCAACGAGAAAGAAAAGTTTTACTTTTTTATTTTAATTTTCTCAGAAAGTTACACTGAGCAGATGAAAGCTGTATGTTCAAATTATGAGCTTCATTTTTAATTAGGGTTAGTTTTTTTGCTCTTGAGCACTTGGTAATGTCTGTCACCTAGTTTAATTACATCAAGTAACATATAATTTGTTTGAGGTTTAATATAAAAGGATGTTAAGATTTTATGATACAATAGCCTCATAAGGTTTTTAGACTTGTCTCATAAGGTTTTCTTTTAGAAATTAATCAAGGATCAGATAATTCTTTTTTATTTAACTGAGGTAAGCCAAACAGGGGATGGACATTACCAAATATACGTAAAACTAAGAGAATAACCAACAAATATAAAAATTGGGCACCCCAGGGTACTCAAGTTACCCCTGTTGCCAGCGGGACTGCCAGGTATGGGGGTTGGTGCACTACTCCGAGGGGGTTTCCCCTGCTATGGAGCAGGTGTGAAGGAAAGGGTCTGTGTGGAGGAACCAGAGTGGGAACCATGATTCTATGAGCGCTTTTTGACTTGGTCTCATATACCCATAGAGCCAGGCTTGAAAGTGCTCCAGAAAAGTGGACATGGAATCTGTTAATAACCCCATTATTGGTTGGGACCGTGCCCTTGAACGCATCTAATGCAGTTGTGTGGATTGTCCACATTGCAATGGGTATTATTAGGGAGTGGAGGGTAGATAAGATTGGTGACTCAATCTGGAACGCGAAGATGCTCTTTGATATCAAGAATTCCTGTTCGTTTTGGATCTTAAGCAGGCGTGCGACTTCCTGCCATATAGCTTTGGTTGGGGGGCATGTTTCTAGGCGGTGATGTAGGTTCCCTCCCCTCCACATACTGCACATGTTTCGTGGAGGGAGTTGGAGCGGTCCACTGTCCTATAGGTTCTTCTCAGACAGCGCCAGGCGTTTGCTCTTATCCTTGGCTGTAGGAGTGGGTGGTGAATCATTTTCCACACTGCCTTCTGTGTGGTTAAATCATAGGGAATGTCCAACATATCTAGGTATTCTATCCTAGCTATGTTTGGGGTTGTTGCGAGCATATCTCTCTGGGGGTGGTTTTCTGGGTTTCTTAATTTGAATTGGGGGCTGTGTCATCCCCTTCCCTGTATAGTACCCATGTTATCTATGGTCCATCCCATACGGCGGATAGTTTGGAGGGTTATGTTTGAAATGAGGGGAGGTTCCATGCGGGCCTGTTGCAGTAGGGTGTTTGGCAAGGTATTTAACTAGTCTGGGTGGGCTATGTGGGTTGGTTAATTTGAGCGCCTGTGCAAAGTTAGTCCTTGCTGCTCTGGACCAATGTTGTTGCGGGAGGTCTGGAGCAAGGACTTCCTTTATCCAGGTACCTAGGATGTGATTGGCGTGGCTCTTGAAATCTATTAGTCCCATGCCTCCACTTGAGCGTGGGCCAAATAGTGTTTCCATCCGTATAGGAGGGTGAGAGCCAGGCCACAGCCAGCCCTGGATAAGCGCGCGGATTGAAGTTATAAAGGTAGGTGAGAAGGCGATCGTGTGGGCTGGGTACCATAGTATTGGGGTGATGAGCGAGTTAGCAGCTATACTCGCCCTGTTAATCCTGGGGTTCTTCCCTTGAGGGAGGCGACGCGTTTGGATACCCGTTGTAACAGGTTACTTTCCATTGTCTCGTTAGCATATCCCCCTGATTCTAGCCAAATTCCAAGGCGTCGGACAGGAGTGGTGGTGGGAGGTGTTGCAAAGGGTAAAATGATTGGGTTTTTTCTTTGTGTGTTGGTATGAGGTTCTGATGTTGTGGCCCAATTCCAATTGTTTGTGTGTTTGCCTAAGAGGATGATTTCTGTCTTCCTTTTGTTGAGCGATGCATTGCTCACCTTGGAGTATTCCTCTAGAGTGCGTTCCAGCTGTCGGGCATCTTCATTGTTTGCTATACTTGCTACGCAGTCATCTGCAAAGGCCAGTATCTTGACTGTTGGTTGTCCTTGTGCGGTTATCCCCATGAGATGTGAGTCAGTTACTTGGAGGAGCGGGTCAAAGCTGAAATTGTATAGCAGTGGGCTGAGGGGATCCCCTTGTTTGAGCCCTCTGTGTGGTTTAATCTTGTTTGTTAGGAATCCAAGGCCGCATACAGCCATGGTTGCAGATTCTGTTAGGAGCATCGCCCATTTTATGAATCTTGGTGGGAGTTTGAAGGCATGTAGACATTCTTTTAGGTATGGCCAGCTAACACGGTCATACGCCATTTCCTGATCAAAGAAGACCAGGGCACCAGTTGCTTTGGATTTACAAATGTTTGCAACAGGGTGAATGTTGTTCCAGAATAAACGCCCTGGTATAAACCCATACTGGTTGGGTGATAGGACGTCAGAGGCAATTGCGCCTAATCTGGCTGCTAAAATTTTTGTTAGAATTTTTGTGTCAGTGTTGGAGCGTGCAATTGGGCGCCAGTTGGCCAGGTCCAACTTGTCACCCTTTTTATACAAGGTTATAACATAGGATTCATGGCCTCCTGGTAATAGGCGTGTTTCCAACAAGCACTGGTTCATAGACGCCAATAGGAGGGGGGCGATTTGTTGAAAATATTTTTTGTAAAATTTTTAGGTATCCCATCAGGCCCTGGGCATTTCCTATGTAATGCACCGCGAATTGTCTCCCAAAGCTCCTCCCATATAATTAGGGATAGTATGTTGTAATTTGGTAGTGTGCTTTGTATGTTGGCAGTTTGTAAGAATTCTTTTAATTTTTTGTGAATCTATTGGCATTTCACGATATAATTCAGTGTAGTAGCGGTGTACTTCCGCCTTGACCTCCTCAGGGTCAGTTGCCATGGTGCCAGTGGTCTTACGAACCTGTGTGCACGTGGGCTGGTTTCCGCGGGAGTGGAATTGGTGGAAAAAGTATGTCAAACAAGTTTTGTCTTCCTTTATGAACTTACCTTTGTTCAATACTTTGATTCTGTATTGGTGTTTAAAGATGAGATTGTTAAGTTGGGCTGAAATTTATGCCCATTTGCGTCCCCAATTAGGGCTATAGCCAGATCTCAGAGTATTTATTTCCAGGTGGTCTAGTTCTTCCAAGGTACGCTTGATTGTGGCTTTGTCCGCGGTGTACTTGCGTGATGCAATATGTCAGGTTTTGTTGAATAAATCTTTTTTTTCAAATCTTTTATGTTCCGATGGGATCTGAAGTGAATGGGCTGTGAATTCTGAGTTTGTAGCCTCGTTTTTGACCTAGTCAGATTTCTCAGGCAATTTTATATTTTCTGGGTGAAGCTTTCTCCAAGGCGACACCTTTGTGTGGGATTGGGTTGGCGCTAACTGCACTGTAACCAATTGGTGGTCAGAAAAATTGATCTTTTTTGTTGTAAATTTGGAGATTCTTGAGCGGTGGGATTGCGGGATGAGGATGTGGTCAATGCGACTCATCAATATGAGCGCTCCCTTGCATATGTTGGGCCGCGTCATGTGGGGAAGGAGTGGTGAACTGGGGGGAGAGCATCCTGTAGGCTAAGAGATGCCTTCATTGTGCGGAATTCAGTGTCCAAGTGGGTTTCTCTCGGGATTAGGCCATTGATCCATATTGGGGTTATCCCAGCAGTTGAAATCGCCTAACATAATGGTATCTGGTGGGAGGGTGAGAGTAGGAATGTTTTCAAAAAATTGTTTTCTCTCAGTTGCAGTGCACGGTGCATAGACACATGCTATCAAAATTATTTCCTCTTGGCATGTGATTGTTGCTACCAGGACTCAACTGTGTAAGTGTGATGACGAATTTGTAATTTTAAATTTTTTGTTGTTTTGGATGATCACCCCACAGTGAGGCGTCCATACTGATTGTGATGGTGCGACCCTGGTTGACCAGGATCCTTCTTCCTCTTGTAGACGGTGGGTTTCTTGGATGGCCAAGATGTCTACAAGAGGTTTTCTCAGGAATGCCAGCTTTTTGGCTTGGGACATATGAGCCCTGGTTCCTGCGGTGCTTAGCATCCCTATTGACACTGAGGTGCTTGTGGCGCCTCAGGAGCGGTTGGAAGGGCCCTCTAGCCCTATCCCACCATGGCTCATTCTGGCCATGCTCCACGTATGTACTCCAACTCTTTCACTGCCATTGTTAATTCCCTTGATCTGACCCAATAATTCAATGGAATTGCAGTTTTTTGCATTTGTGTCAACCTTTCCCGCACAGGTCTTTTGTTGATTTGATGCAGATTGTTGATTGGATTCTATATTTTTTGAGGTTTGACTTTAATGAATTGTGCACCGCATTTTTGCCCAAACTGCAGTTGCATTGCTCCTCAGTATGTGCATGACTGATGTCGCTTTGTGACTCGGTCAGGTAACTGTGAAAATTTTCGACCTGGGCATATTGTTCTGATTGGTTGGCTCGGCCATATCCAAAATATCCTCCTAAATTTGTCTGGGGTTAATGGCGGACTCCACATGTGCCGCTGCTTTAGCCGCTGCTCGCTTGCAGGTTTTTTGTGCAACTTTAAATTCTTTGCATGTAACTGGGTCCACTTTGGAGTATATTCCATCTTCACCTCAGCGGAATGAGTGGTGGCCATCAGTCATTTTGGCGAAGTTTTCATTATCTTCGTCCATTGCTTCCTCACAATAATCATTTTCCATTAGGCCCTCTTTTGCAGGGTATGCGTGTTCCTTGTGGCCCAGTGAGCCACAGTGGTTGCAAATTGGCAGTGCGCGTTCTGGTGTAACTCAAAATGCAGCTGATTGGCCCCCATCTGTGAAGTGAAATTCTGCTGTGCGGGGAATTCTGGATAAGTCCTCTTCCACTTCTGGGAAGGGGTTGATTATGACGATATCTTTGCCTGTGCACAGGTTGGGCATTAGGCGAAATTGCTGTAATTTGAGTTGCTGAATTTCTCCTAGGTCACGAGACCTTTGCGGAGCTCCTCCTCAATTACCTTATGAGGAAGGTTGGTGGGGAGAGAGTCAAAAGAGATGAACAAATTTTTTGCTTTGTTCCATCTGGTGCGCGCGGTGCACATAATTTTTTTGCCCTTGGGGAGGGCAATTTCCACACAGACTTTTGCTGCAGCATTGGCTTCATCGGCTGTTTCAAAACCAATATCAATCCAGCTGCTGCCCATGTTGTTGGTGGCTACGTACACCGCGTGAGGGAAAATTGAGGGCTGTGCCTCACTTGTCTTCTCCCATAGGGTTAGTGAATTATCCCCAAGGAAGAGTCTGATCTCGTGCTCTACCTTTGACAAAGGTTGGTTGAATTGAATGTACATGTATTGCGCGTGCTTTACAGTAAATACCATAAACCCAGATGGTGTCTGGGTTTTCGATTTCTTTGTGGATTGGGTTTTTGGTCCCCCTTTAGGGCGTTTCTTGCCCTTAGTTGCACCATTAAGTGCACCACTCGCCACGACGCTCGCCCATGTTGTATTATTTTTATTGATAAGGTCGCCCATCTCTCCTGTGTGTGATTATCCAAATTTGCTGTTTAAATCAAATTGTAGTAACTAAAGTGATTGTTACTAGAAAGAAAAAGCCTCATCAGATAATTCTACTGTAACTTCTTCTGATTGCTCTTTTTAAAGATATTTGCTTTAAAATAATGCTAGATATAAAGGTACAATATAGATCTATTAATCTTTTTTGATAATGAGTACTTTGATTGGTTTTGTAACAGATTGATTTCCTAAGCCCATTTATAACTTGGAAAACACTTGCCAACACCAAAAGAGAGTTGATTTAGTTGACTGGTGAGATATATAAGCTCAAATACTATTTATGAAACTCCTGATCATGATCCAGTAAATTCCACCAGGTTATGTGTGGGAAAGCCACATTGGCTATATTCAGTAAGTAGACCACTTAGTGAGAATTCTAAAGATTTTCTTGGTAAAGCTCCATAATGAATAGACCCAATTTGTATAAAGTGCATAAAGCAGTAGGCTCCCAGCCCCTGTCACCTGCTTGGACCCAAAGAGCATGTTCTCACTGGCAATGCGCTCTAATCAGCATCTCAATTGGTGTCCAACAACGGCAGATCAAGGTACAAGGGTACTTCATGCCCAAACTGGCCTCTATTGCCTTAGGATTATTGTGATTGTAGAGATTATTTTCCAATGGTTACTGAAAGAGTTCTGAGGGGCTTTTCTGAAGCAAATAAATCTTTATAATTAAAAATTTTAAACCTAACCCCCAATTTTAAATACATAAAAATTAGGTGCAAATTGGAAAGTTCACTAGAGTTTAGGCATTTATAAATGAGAGAAAACAAACTTGGGGTCCACAGATTTGAAGCCCCAACATTATAAAGCACTCCAAAGTTTTTAGATAATAATCTGATAAATTAGGCTTTATGAGATGACTATTTTGTTTAATTTGAAGGCTCAGTTGAGGGCAATAAAACAAAAACAAATTTAATATAATTACAAAATTTATCTGGGATAATCTGGATAAAAAATCAGACTGCAATCGCAAGCATAAACTTTTCCAATTATCCATGCATTTAGTAAATTATAAGAAACTAAAATTTTATCACAGGTAGTGCCTGTAAGAACTGGGGATTAACTCCTGCATTTAAACTGGGAGGAGTTCCCCTTCAGAAATAAGAAGAGGGCAAAAAGGCTTCTTCCCCTTTCACCAACAAGGGCAACTTAGACCATATTGTGGAAAAGAGGTGAATGACAGACTACCCCTTGTAAGTTTTTTCCTTTGCCCCATCTATTGACCACTAAGGGTTTGGTGGAGAGTATCCAGGGGATGTATCAGGATGTAATGGTGACCAACATCATTGCCAACAGGTAGGTCACCACTTCCAACATGCCAGAAGGCATTAAATTATAGTTAAAAACCTGTTAGGGCATAAATTGATACTGAATACAACTAAATCATCTGAATTGAAAGTGAATTTTGAACCTCCCGTCCAACTCTCTACCCTACCACCAGGGAAGGCGATCCCATCCCCAATAGGGTTGGGCGTGCCAAACCATTCATTTAAAATGGGTTTGGCTCTACATTACCTGGCCATAGGTGCAACACACCCAGTCAAACAGATTGTCACCATCCTTCAAGGTGATATTGAGCTGGAAAACATTTCATAGGATTTTAGACATCAAATTATCCTGTCAGGTGGGATCTAAATTGGTATTGAAAACTTTGGTGGGTCATTATTCCAAATTCAGTCAAGAAGGAATCATTTGAAGTTTATGCACACCCCCTGTTGAAATCACATTTCTCTATTTATTAAGCCTTGTCTTTGAGTGATTTTACACCAACCTCTAGGGTTGAGTGGCCTTGATATCTTGTTTTTTATTTAGAGTTTTAGGTATGTTTGATGCCGTGAGATCCTCAGAAGAGCAGTATTGATACAATCGGGTTGCCAAATTTAAGGTAACAATAAAAGCACCATCTGAATGACGACATGGAAAAATTAGTTAAAATATTTAATAAATTATGATAAATTAACCAAAGATGATGAGATGCCAAGCAAGCATGATAAGGAAAATTTAGACTGATACATTTATTTAACTGAGGCAAGCTGACCAGGGGATGAACATTGCCAAACTAAGAACTAAAACCAAAACTAACATAACTAATTGATTCACACAAAATGCCCAAAATTGGATGGATTGAGTATAATACACCTAACAAAACAACCAACCAGGTGGGCAGCGGAGACTGCTTATCCATCCATGGTGGAAGGGGAGGGGGATCAGGGGGCTCATCTTTGGCAGCAGCCATCTCTTCCCAGATAAGGTGCATGTCAAGGCAGATAGAAAGGGCGTCAGGGAATTGGTAGTATATGGTTTGATGTCTTTGATGATTGGTACTTCTTAGTAATTTCCAACCATAAAAATTGCAGTAATATATTCAGCTAAAGCTTTTTCAGCTTTAATGTGGGCGTCTGGTAGTTTAATGAATGTGGCAATGTTGGTTTGGGTAATCTTGGATTTCGGATTTCGTGCTATAGTTACCACATTCTGGATAGTGTCAGTGACATTTTTATGTAGTTGTTTCACATTCATCTAACTTTTTGGAGTAAGATTTTTGGGGATAACAGGAGGTGGAATTCCTCATGTGAGCGCCGCTACTGATTTGGCGGCAGCTTTTCATAGGGGATGGCAATCTGGTGTGGCAGCTGCTTCTACTGCAATCTGGTTACGCTGTAGAATGGTTCATTATTTGGCTGTGGGGCATATAAATGAGGGAAAATTCTGCATCCCATCTTGCATTACAGAACATGTCAACTTGCAGCGATGGTTCTTCAATGATATTACCTGATTTTTCAATTTCATCCAAAAACTCCCATGGGTTCTGGAAAAATTGAATTGGGGAATTAACATAAGGTTGAGGATTGGTTGATTTTTGGAGGTTGCATGGGATTGAACTGGGGTCCAATCCTGCCTTGATTGGAAGAATCATGTGTGGCACTGGGGCAAGGTGGAGGCTGATTAGTGGCTGTAGGTGCAGCTGCTACAACACACTTTGGGGAGGGGGTAGGATCGTGCCACATTCCAGAATTGGCACGGGGTGGGTGGTGGATTGGTGGCTGTTAGACTAACTATCAGCTTTGTCAGAAGCAGCTAGATATGGGCACTTTTTGAGTGGTCCAACTTGAAACATGATGGACAAATCGTCCATCCACCCTTGATGTGGGCCCAGAACGGATGGTCAGGGGAAGAGGGGATAGTGGCATGAGGGGGAATTGAAGAGGCAATTTTTTCATTTCTGGGTTGATCATGGCATATGCCGAAGGCCCAACGAGGTGTGTGCCCCATGTGGGACCACAAATTGCAAGATGGGGTTGGAGCCATAGGCTGCAAAACCTTACATTAGCTTCTGGTGGAGCAGCTCAGGGGGAAGGTGGGTAGGCAATCCAGTGAATTGAACCACCAAAGTGGTGTCTGTTGGGATCTGAGTCCAAGTTGTTGGAGTGGTTTATCCTGGAAGACCAGGGGCGCCGTTGCTGCAGTGGCGGCATCAGCTTCAAAGGTAAAGCCAAGATCAAAATACCCTTATAGGGACAGAAGTTGATAAAGCAGGAGGAATGCATCACCACCTGAGCCGTTTTGATAATGGCTTGGTCGTTGTAGGGGAAAGGTTTCCCATATTTGACCCTAAAGCTGAAATTCATGTTGCTCTGGGGGAGCACCAGGGGCAATGGGGCACCACTTGGGTTCAAGCGAGGTGGGCGTCAAGATCCTTGGGAGGAACAAATTGTCCCAGAGGTTTGGTATGACTGGGAGAGCAAGTCTGAGCACGTTTTCCTTTCAGGCGGAAAACAGCAGGGGGAATTTTGCCATTGCCCCACACATTGGGGCAGCTGGTGGGGAATCCTAGGTCATCAGAGCAAAACTATGGCGGGCAATTGAGTTTTGCTTTTTAACCATATAAATTGCTCCAGAAAGTTATGCCAAGTGGAAAAAAGCTAGACTGAATCATTTAAATAATTTATTTCTTATATTTAATAAAGAGAAAACTAATTACATTAAATTACAGGCCAGGATGACAAGGACGAATTTCACTAATCTACCAAATGAAATAATTAAGATCTTAACAAACTTCAGCTTTAGGAGCAAATTGTTCCAACTTTGTGCAAATTGGGCTATTTCTATAGCAATGTTGTTGGTAATATAATTTTAAAATTATCTCAGACTCATAGTAGTAATCTTGAACTATCGCCATGGCTCTGGCTCCAAATACATATGATATTTTAAAAGCCTTGGCTGCCCTCTTTAAGACTCATCATATTTTCTAATAAAGTACCTTCCGTCTACCCATTTGTATTACCTACCTAGTTGATTTCATATTAGCCAAGTTAGGTAGTGGGTAGAAAAGGGGGTCAAGAGGGTTTGGGCACCCCTGGGTAATCTAGATTCAGAGTGGTCTGCCCAACTACTAAACACCCCAAGCAGCAAGAAAACCCCATGAAAACAGCACCTTGACCGCAAGCCAAGGACGAAAGACTGAGTGAGGGTTGACCCCATGAGAGTTGGAATTGGGCAGTCGCCAGGACACCTAGGCAAGTGAGGAAAAAATTGGTGTTGGGATCTGAGCCTGCCAATGACTCAAGACTCATCTGAGGTGAAGTTGCTTGGTTACTTTTTATTGTGCATGAGCTTCTTTTTGTGAACTTGTTGCATGGGATGTGTCAATGATGGTGGCTGAGCAAGGGCTGTGTGATTGCCATTTTATCAGCCTGGCACATCAGTTGAGTCCTGAACTATTGCAAATGCAAAGTTGAAATACCCCCTCCTTTTCCCCAACCATATAGCTTATAAAATAGCACTCCCCATCAGGTTCTGTTGTTGGTCAAATCCTCATTTTGTTTTCTAATAGATAAATTCCCTCAAAAAATTCAAGTTACTTTTTTAAGCAAACTGAAATACTTGTTAAACAGCCATGTTCCTCAATCTCCAAGATGACTGGTCTATAGGAGGTGATCATATTTACATTTCCACATTCTTGCTTATGTGGGGGTATCAGTATATGGACCACCTAGAATTATTGCCTTTTCTGGATGTATTAAAGCATTTTGACCTTACCTTGCTTTTTGAAGTTCTCCCCTCCCAGTTTGTTAAGTTCCAAAGCTCCCTGCTCTAAATACACTTTTTCTTTCCAAAGATTCCCACAAGGTGCAGTCTGTTCCTAAATGAACTGCTTCTCTTGGATCCTCTGCAGCAACTTCCACAATCACTTGGCTCCTTATGGGGAGGTGATAATGTTTGTGGTGAATTGTAAGACTTCTGTTTTCCCCTCTCCATTAAATAAAAAGTTCTGTGTTCAATTATACCTTTAATACCTAGATTATATTTAGGGTTTCTACACATCCAGACTGTCATACTATGCTTAGTTTCATTGACCTCTGCCATGACAGTACCTTAGAAAAGCACAGGCAATAATGCTATACATTATATATATATATCTCATTAAATTGAGGTTTATTAGGTAAATTATTTACTCTAACAATAAGATTAATTTTTTTAAGAATGCTTACATAGTAATAAGTAAGAATTTACAAGAGAGATTATAGGTTTATATCCTTTTTAGTACTAGATGGTCCCAACTTATAGGTTTATATCCTTGGCCATAAGATAGATAAAGTACTTAGATGTTATCTAAGGTTACCTTGGGGAGGAAATAGAGGTTAGAGATATTATCCCCTAACTAAGAAAAATATAAAAAATATAACTTGTCTACATCTGATTATAAGGGAAAGGTTAGGAAAGGGTATGGGTATAAGAGCTTTTAAATAGTTTAGTTATATTTTTATTATAGCTAAAGTTAATTTTGGTAATAGATTTTGTTATTAGAGCCTCATCATGAGAATTATATAATTGTAAATATTACTATAGTTACTTTTGGAAAGGGTTAAGATATAGGTTTATAGAAAATATAGCTGATACTCTTAAAAGTGTAATTACTAAAGGAGATATATAGGTGGTAGTTAAAAAAGAGGTGATGGATATAAAAGCCTAACTATAAAATTATTGGTTCATAAGATTAGCTATATATAACTTTATTATAAGTTAAAAAACTTTTTGGGTATAAAAGCTATTATTAAAAAATATAAATAACTTAAAATACTTATAGATGACTTTAGATAAATTTTGAGATAAGAGATTATAGTAAAATAATTTTTTTGCATAAGATAAGTAATTTAGATATTAAGTATAATATATAGCAGTAAATTTCAATTATATAATGAAAATGATTTATAGTAATATAAATAAAATAACATATTTACATATAAAGTTTGATCATATCTAGCTTAATAATGAGACATCACATAAAATATATAATCACTGCATATAATTTGTTTACTGCAAGTGAAACTGCAGCTAGACAGCTAGTTTAATAGAAAAGTAGTCACATGTATGTGGGTATGTATATTCTGCATCTACTCATAAACCGCTAGTCCAATTTCGCCCAACCTTTGCACAAATATTTGATGCAACATTAAAAACAATTTAAAAAAGGTTAAAAATTTAATATTATAATAAAAACAATATAATATATAATATAAATTATGCTTTACCTTATGTTAAAAGGCTTAAGTGCATGAATATGTCTAAAGGCTAGATATTGTTTGAAACTATCTTTAACATTTCATTTATTATCATACTGTGATGTCATCATTGCATTTTATCATTTGACTTTTAAGAATAAAGATGATTGAAATAGTTAGATTATTTAAGTGATTGATTGGATTGACCTAATTAAACCTGTGAGTGACAACATGCAGTATATCAGAGATAGATTCAAAACTTATTTGAATTTATCATAACTTGGGCAGCATATATTACCAATGGTTAAAGAATTCATGCACTAAATAAATCATTGTATATGCATGTAGGTGTATTTGTTAAACCTCTCCTTCAAAACTGCTTAACCAATCTCACCCAGACTTGGTACAAATATTGTATGAAAAATGATTCAAGTTTTACCTTATGGTAAAAATATTAAGTGCATGGTATATGCCTAATGTCTGAAGGTTGATAGAAACTTTCTTAACGTTTTATCTACTGTTATGATAGGATACTATCATCGTGTTTTTTCATTTAACTTTTAAAAGAATAATACCTGAGATGGTTAGATTACTTTAGTAATGTTTGGATTAGCCTAACTAAAACTGTGTATGACAGCAGGCAAGTAGCTGGTAGATAGATTCAAATTTATTTAATTTTGATTAAATAAGGTAGCATTCTCTCAATTTTCTCACTTTTGTTCAAATCATAGTTTAAAATTTAGTAAAAACAGCTCCACTTGTCATCACCCTATTTAAGTTACCTATATTGATGCGTTTGACGCCTGCTGCCCCCATGTGGGGAAGTGGTGCGCCACCTCCTAATGTTTTTTGGCCATTGCCAAAACATGTTCAGTATAGATTGGCTAGCCCTCCAAATTCTTCAGCATGCTATGTACCACCTAAGAACTTAGCCTTACATTTCACCCAAACACAGGCAGTGCCATGCTGCCCCCTTATGCTCCCCTGGAGCAAAATGCAATTTGGCCTCTGAATTGAATATGGCAAGTTGTTCCCCTATTCAGAAAACCATTATTGAATTAGACCAGGATGTTATGCAGATTTCAGGCTTCATCAACTTCCACCCCTTCAAGGGGTACTTTGATTTTGGCTTCTCAAGTGAAGCTGATGCTGCAGTAGCAGCCACCATCTCCATGGTTATCCAGGGCACCCCCTCCCAACTACTTGTACCCAGTTGCCCACTGATACCGCTCTTGTGGTTCAGTTTACAGGCGTCCCTACCCACCTACCACCCAAAAATTTAATGAATGAAATTATTGCTGGAAGATCTGAAGATGGTTCCAATCCCATGATACAATTTGTGGTTCCTAATGGAGCTACTAGCCTCATAGGCCCCCACGCCTTATGACTATACATCCGGTATCAACAGAAATAACCCTCTCAATCCCCACTTGCACAATTATCCCCTCTGCCCCAGACCATCCTTTTTGGGCTTAAGTGGATAGAGGGTGCACCATTTACCCTACCTTTTTCAAACGGAACATCTAATATAGCGCTGCCCCTCCATCTCATGAGCCATGACATCCACACCTGACTTTTTGCATGATGACCCCATAGCTGATCCAATAACATTTTTTGAATGGGACACTATCCTTCCCCCACTCCCCAAAGTGATAGCCACAGCAACCACTGAATCAACAAACCAAAAAATTACCTCAATGAACCTCTTCTCCTGAACCCACCAATCAGAAGTCAGAATGGACTAAAGTAAGTTCAAAACATCCTCCCAGCCAAACACAACAGATAACCCATATGCAAATAACTCAATCAAATTTAACCAATATATATGGGATTATTTGGTTGAGGTTTTGATGAATTGGGTGAGCTTGTCCCTGAATCCAAATGGGCTGGTTCCCCTCCATTTGAAATGTACCTCAATACTGATTATGCAGCCCAATTCCCAAAGCGCCATTATACGCCTCACCCTGATACCAACCCATTAAAAAGTGACCACCAACTAGCTGAAGAGGCAGTTGCCTCCCCCAAATGTCACCCAACCCGTAAAGCTATTGCAAAACCAGTTGCAGTACTGGCTACGGGCCTGCCACCTCCTATCCTACCTAGTACCATGCTTCCAAAACAGAAAAAAGACCATCTCTGATACTATCAAGCGGCAAATTCAGCAGTTCAAAAAGTTGCAGCAGTCACAAAGTTTGGCCCAAAGACCCACATTACCCACAACAACCTAGCAACCATTGTCACCATACCTAAAGTACACCTTGAGGTGTAAAAAGCACTTGCAGACTATATTTCCACCCTCCCCATTGCACACATTGAGTTGCAAGCACCCATTTGTTATCTCGACCCCCATTTCCATGATGTGCCCACACCATCGCCATCAGCTTTGTGCCACTACATGTCCACAACAGATGAGGAAGAAGAGCCTCCCAATCCCCCTTCACCCACCACCATGGATGTATAGCAGTTTCTACTTCCAACTTGGTATATGTGTTTTGTTTGAATTTCGCATCAGTTTGAGTGTATCCATCCATCTCCTTCTGATTTTATTTTATTTTAATTTTAATTTTAAGTTTTAGCCCATTCAAGCATTGGTAATTTCCATCCCCTGGTTGGCTTGCCTCAGTTAAATAAATAGAATTAGGTAGCATTTTAGTTGTGGTGGTTTAGGAAATCATCTTATAAATAAATCATTATAAATGCATTTTTATTTCAACACCTACTCCTAGTCTATTTACCAATCTCAGATAAACTTGACACAAATATTCTATGAAATATATATATATATATATATATATAATTTTTCAGTTGACTTTAAAGGTCCAATGTTTCAGGTATAATGTTGGTAGGTTTCACTTATTTAGTTTTTATTATTTAGTTGATTTAATCAGTCAATTATATGGTAAACTTTTAAAATCTATCTATATTACCTCATTTTATTTAACTGGTTGAATTAATTGATCAATTTATAGTAAATTTATTGCTTGCCATCTACAAAATTTCATTTCAAATCTAGTTGGTTTCTATTGGGCACTCTATGCTAAATTTACTGGTTGCCATCTACAATAATTCATTTTAGATCTAGTTGATTTAATTGGTCAATCTATAATAAAATTACTGATCACCATCTGCAATAATTTATTCTAAAATTAGTTAATTTTATCAGCCAACCTATGAAAAATAACACACACCCATAATAATATAAAGCTCATTATGCTACGATATCATACTTGCTGGATTATGAACATACCCCTAGCCATAGGACATATATCATGTCAATATATATAATATCGATCAGTTATTTTTATTGGTCAATCTAAAGTAAAATTACTGTTTGCCATCTACAATAATTCATTTTAAATTTTGTTGATTTTATTGGCCAACTTATGCAAAAACGATAAGCACCTATAATAATTTAAGCTCATCACACTATGATCTCATACTTGCCTGGATTTTGAATATACCCCCAGCCATAGGACATATTCATGTCAAAAAATAAATTGATTTTAATGGGAGTAGAAATTGTTTTGGCTAAGCGTTTGGTGGTTATTTAGTTGATTTGTCAGATCAAATTATCTCCTAAACTTATCAATGGTCATCTACAATATCTATTTATTTGAGGTAGGAGAACCATGGGAGCCATCTACATCCGAAGCTAAAATAATCAATTAGAATCATTTAGTGAATTATAAACCCAAGCAACACTGGGTAAATCAGCAAGTGTAATATGTTTGAAAAATTTAGAGTGGCTTAGACGAGCATTACTGAGCTTCGAATAAAAAAATAGGGTTTCTGATTGAATTATGATAGCTATATGAGTAAATCTAAAATCATTGCAACTGATCATCTAATAGGCTCGTCTAGATCAAAAATCTAAAGGCTTAACTGATGGACTAAACTTAATAGGTTGATGTGACGATTCAAACTTTAGCAAGCGACATTTAAGTCTGTGCGATTCAACAAGTGTTTTCTGGCTAAGAATGAACGTTTTAAAAGTTCAAGTGTTGAGTATGGTTTTGGTGGCGGCGTTCGCGGCTGAGACCAGTTCTGCTTCCGCAATTAGTAAAAAGTTGGACAAACCAACCCCTTGGAGACAACTGCCAACCCTACTCACTCTACAACTCGCACTTCAGATCGCGATCGCGAAACCCCAAAGCGTACAGCTACGACCACCACTTCCGCCACAACAACCACCAGGTAAGATATAATTATGCAATATTAATTAGGTAAAGTAGAAGCAGGTCCAACTCTGCCATTTGTCATGTTGGATCCTCCGCTGTAATCCCAGCACTGGTTTACGTTTGGGCCAGATTAGTTTGAAGCACACATCCTTTTATGTACTCGTTGATCTTAGTTTTGTGCACGCATCAAGTTTGCTATATTCGCATATTTTAATAAATCTTCGGCTTTGAGCTCTTTTATGAGCTCTGTTTATATGATCTTTGTCCTATTATTCATGTTATCCTAGCTACCCTTCAATTTATGTATATACACTTTCAAGCTAAATAGTACTGTTAACCGATATTGTAAATCTATTAAGTTCAGAGCTAACCACCGCTCGGGTTAACACTGTTGACTTCTCAATACTATAACGTTGTTCGTTTGTTGACCAACTAGAAAATATGTTTGTTATAACAAAGTTTCATAAGCGTAGGTACTAAGTTTATAACGATAAAATTTACTCTTTTGCGTAGCGGAAAAAGTTCATTAGAAATGCACTTAAAATCCATGATGCAAATAAATACTATTACTAGTAATCTTGCCCATAATACTATTACTAGTAATCTTTGCATTATTATTAATATTTTTACTAAGAGTACTTGACATATTAAGATTTTAGGCTAATATCTTTAATACATTTCATACTAAAAGTTTATTTTTGAAAATTTAGCATTTCCCCTATTTTATATATTTAAGTGATCATACCAATGATTAATAAAACAAAAACAGACTTCGATATTTTATTAAGTTTCATTGCTTTCAAACATTTATTCAAGTCACTTTTTATAGGCAAATAAAAAAGAATTTTTATTTGGATATATGATTTATATACAATATTTATATAATAATAATGAGTTCAATTTGAAAGTCTGCTAATCCTAAAACTTATACTTTTGTTTAAGTATTATAGTACATTAATTGTAAGGATAGAGTGTGTCAAGCAAACTGGCTTGTAAATGTGGATGCCTCAACAACCACAATAACAGGCGCAGACTACTGATGGGCGCATTTTTGGTGGGAGTGAAGTGAAGTGATGGATGGTTGTCTAATGCTATAAAATAGTGGATGTGAAAGGGTGGTGTTCCTTGCAACGTTTGATGTACTATTTCTGGAGATTTGTCTAGAGTTATCATCTGAGGATCTCCTCTCAACTAAGAGCAATAAGCAAGACCCATCCATGGCCTCCAACATTAACTTAACAAGAACCATGTTTTTTAAATTAAATGCATAATAAATTAGAAATAGAGAATTTTAAAATAAAGTTTAATATAGGATATTGAAAATAGATAACCCAACGCTCTACCATCAACAGGGTGCTAGATTCGAATTTGGGATGATGGGAGGGGAGATTAGACAAACGACACTGCCCCATATTGGGATAATCATCTTTAATAACAAATTTTAATGGGGCCTTACCTGGCCCAATTTAATATTGGGTAACAATTAATTTCATTTACTTTAACGTGCAGAAGTCTTTTGATCCCGATTCCAAAAGTCATATTTTGCTTTGGAATTATTTAAACTTGACTCAACCATCCTGTTGCTTACTTTTCTGATTGAGATAGGGAATATGTAGTTTTTTAATGAAAATTTTCCATCTGGGGATACCCCTGATATCTAATCTTTTACAATTAAAAGTGCCCTTGTTGAAGCCCTCTGTTTGGGGAGGGGTTTGGCCTTTGCAACGATCATCTGACAAGATTTTCTAAATTCTATAAAGAACTGGTTGAGTTTCTGCAGGTTTTATATAGTTTCAGAGACCATAGTAGGTTTAGGCTTAGAAATTCACTGGGTTGGTAAGAGAAAATTAGGTGGGACAGCTGCTACCCATATCACATCTAGGTCTACCCTAGTTCCGTGAGATGGGTAAGATGGAAAGCCTTAGGGTTGACCCCCTTCTTGGTTCTAAAGGGGAAGTAAGGTTCTATCTAGCTAGATAACTGTTCCTGGAATCTTACATTACCCGTTCCTTTAAGAATTAGGTCCACACCCTCCTCTGGAGCCTTTACCAAAGCATAACTGTTATGAAAAATTGGTAATTTGATGACCACAATAATAAGCTCTTGTCAGGAAAGGAGAGGGATATCTGGGGGTTTTGCTATGAAACTTGTAATTAGCTCATGGCAGTTGCCACAATCTTTGGAGGGGACCCAGCTATCCTTATAAGTGGTTAACCCTTTCTAAGACTCTAATGTCGCATGCATTTTGTAATTGATTAGATCAACCATCTGAATCTATTATCTTTTTTTATTTAATTTTTATTTAACCGAGGTAAGCTGACCAGGGGACAGACATTACCGAATATATGTGAAACTAAGAGAATAACTAAGAAATATAAAAATTGGGCACCCCAGGGTACTCAAGTTACCCCTGTTGCCAGCGGGACTGCCAGGTATGGGGGTTGGTGCACTACTCTGAGGGGGTTTCCCCTGCTATGGAGCAGGTGTGAAGGAAAGGGTCTGTGTGGAGGAACCAGAGTGTGAACCATGATTCTATGAGCGCTTTTTGCCTTGGTCTCATATATCCATAAAGCCAGGCTTGGAAGTGCTCTAGTAAGTGGACATGGAATCTGTTAATAATCCCATGAATGGTTGGGACCATGCCCTTGAACGCGTCTAATGCAATTGTGTGTATTGTCCACATTGCAATGGGTATTATTAGGGAGCGGAGGGTAGATGGGATTGGTGACTTGATCTGGAGCGCGAAGATACTCTTTGATATCGAAAATTCCTGTTTGTTTTAAATCTTGAGCAGGCGTGCGACTTCCTGCCATATAGCTTTGGTTGGGGGGCATGTTTCTAGGCGGTGATGTAGGGATCCCTCCCCTCCACATACTGCACATGTTTTGTGGAGGGAGTTGGAGCGGTCCACTGTCCTATAGGTTCTTCTCAGACAGCGCCAGGCGTTTGCTCTTATCCTTGGCTGTAGGAGTGGGTGGTGAATCATTTTCCACACTGCCTTCTGTGTGGTTAAATCATAGGGAATGTCCAACATATCTAGGTATTCTATCCTAGCTATGTTTGGGGTTGTTGCGAGCATATCTCTCTGGGGGTGGTTTTCTGGGTTTCTTAATTTGAATCGGGGGCTGGGTCGTCCCCTTCACTGTATAGTACCCATGTTCTCTATGGTCCATCCCATATGGCAGATAGTTTGGAGGATATGTTTGAAATGAGGGGAGGTTCCATGCGGACCCGTTGCAGTAGGGTGCTTGGCAAGGTATGAAAGTAGTCTGGGTGGACTATGTGGGTGGGTTAATTTGAGCGCCTGTGAAAAGTTAGTCCTTGCTGCTCTGGACCAATGTTGTTGCGGGAGGTCTGGAGCAAGGACTTCCTTTATCCAGGTACCTAGGATGTGATTGACGTGGCTCTTGAAATCTATTAGTCCCATGCCTCCACTTGAGCGTGGGCCAAATAATGTTTCCATCCGTATAGGAGGGTGAGAGCCGGGCCACAGCCAGCCCTGGATAAGCGCGCGGATTGAAGTTATAAAGGTAGGTGAGAAGGCGATCGTGTGGGCTGGGTACCATAATATTGGGGTGATGAGCGAGTTAGCAGCTGTAACTCGTCCTGTTAGTCCTGGGGTTCTTCCCTTGAGGGAGGCTACGCGTTTGGATACCCGTTGTAACAGGTTACTTTCCATTGTCTCGTTAGCATATTCCCCTGATTCTAGCCAAATTCCAAGGTGTTGGACAGGAGTGGAGGTGGGAGGTGTTGCAAAGGGTAAAATGATTGGGTTTTTTCTTTGTGTGTTGGTATGAGGTTCTGATATTGTGGCCCAGTTGTTTGTGTATTTGCCTAAGAGGATGATTTCTGTCTTTCTTTTGTTGAGAGATGCATTGCTCACCTTGGAGTATTCCTCTAGAGTGCGTTCCAGCTGTCGGTCATCCTCATTGTTTGCTATACTTGCTACGCAGTCATCTGCAAAGGCCAGTATCTTGACTGTTGGTTTTCCTTGTGCGGTTATCCCCATGAGACGTGAGTCAGTTACTCGGAGGAGCGGGTCAAAGCTGAAATTGTATAGCAGTGGGCTGAGGGGATCCCCTTGTTTGAGCCCTCTGTGTGGTTTAATCTTGTTTATTAGGAATCCAGGGCCGCATACAGCCATGGTTGCAGATTCTGTTAGGAGCATCGCCCATTTTATGAACCTTGGTGGGAGTTTAAAGGCATGTATACATTCCCTTAGGTATGGCCAGCTAACACGGTCATACGCCTTTTCCTGATCTAAGAAGACTAGGGCACCAGTTGCTTTGGATTGGCAAATGTTTGCAACAGGGTGTATGTTGTCCCAGATTGAACGCCCTGGTATAAACCCAACCTGGTTGGGTGATAGGACGTCAGATGCAATTGCGCCTAATCTAGCTGCTAGAATTTTTGTTACAATTTTTGTGTCAGTGTTGGAGAGTGCAATTGGGCGCCAGTTGGCCAGGTCCAACTTGTCACCCTTTTTATACAAGGTTATAACGTAGGATTTATGGCCTCCTGGTAATAGGCGTGTTTCCAACAAACTCTGGCTCATTGATGCCAATAGGAGGGGGCGATTTGTTGAAAATATTTTTTGTAAATTCGTAGGGTATCCCATCAGGCCCTGGGCATTTCCTACGTGGTGCACGGCGAATTGTTTCCCAAAGCTCCTCCCGTGTGATAAGGGATAGTATATTGTAATTTGGTGGTGTACTTTGTATCTTGGCAGTTTGAATAAATTATTTAATATTTTGTGGATCTGTTGGCATATTGCGATATAATTTGGTGTAATAGCGGTGTACTTCTGCCTTGACCTCCTCAGGGTTGGTTGCCACGGTGCTGTTGGTCTTGCAGACCTGTGTGCACGTGGGCTGGTTTCCGCAGGAGTGGAATTGGCGGAAAAAGTATGTCAAACAGGTTTTGCCTTCCTTTATGAACTTACCTTTGTTTAATACTTTGATTCTGTATTGGTGTTTAAAGATGAGATTGTTAAGTTGGGCTAAAATTTATGCCCATTTGCGTCCCCAATTAGGGCTATAGCCAGATCTCAGAGTATTTATTTCCAGGTGGTCTAGTTCTTCTAAGGTACGCTTGATTGTGGCTTTGTCCGCGGTGTACTTGCGTGATGCAATATGTCAGGTTTTGTTGAATAAATCTTTTTTTCAAATCTTTTATGTTCCGATGGGATCTGAAGTGAATGGGCTGTGAATTCTGAGTTTGTAGCCTCGTTTTTGACCTAGTCAGATTTCTCAGGCAATTTTATATTTTCTGGGTGAAGCTTTCTCCAAGGCGACACCTTTGTGTGGGATTGGGTTGGCGCTAACTGCACTGTAACCAATTGGTGGTCAGAAAAATTGATCTTTTTTGTTGTAAATTTGGAGATTCTTGAGCGGTGGGATTGCGGGATGAGGATGTGGTCAATGCGACTCATCAATATGAGCGCTCCCTTGCATATGTTGGGCCGCGTCATGTGGGGAAGGAGTGGTGAACTGGGGGGAGAGCATCCTGTAGGCCAAGAGATGCCTTTATTGTGCAGAATTCAATGTGTCCAGGTGGGTTTCCCTTGGGATTAGGCCATCGATCCATATTGGGGTTATCCCAGCAGTTGAAATCGCCTAACATGATGATATCTGGTGGGAGGGTGAGGGTAGAAATTTTTTCAAATTTTTTTTTCTCAGTTGCAGTGCACGGTGCATAGACACATGCTATCAAAATTATTTCCTCTTGGCATGTGATTGTTGCTACCAGGACTTGACCGTGTAAGTGTGATGATGAATTTGTAATTTTAAATCTTTTGTTGTTTTGGACTATCACCCCACAGTGAGACGTCCATACTGATTGTGATGGTGCGACCCTGGTTGACCAGGATTCTTCTTCCCCTTGTAGGCAGTGGGTTTCTTGGATGGCTAATATGTCTACAAGAGGTTTTTGCAGTCATGCAAGCTTTTTGGCTTTGGACGTATGAGCCCTGGCTCCTGCGATATTTAACGTCCCTATTGACACTGAGGTGCTTGTGGCGCCTCAGAAGCTGTTGGGAGGACCCTCTGGTCCTATCCCACCGTGGCTCATTTTGGCCATGCTCCGCGTCTGTACTCCAACTCTTTCACTGCCATTGTTGGTTCCCTTGATCTGACCTAATGATTCAAGGGAATTGCGGTTTTTTGCATTTGCATCAACAATCCTGCACAGGTCTCATGTTTGTTTGATGCGGGTTGTTGATTGGATTTTATATTTTTGAGGTTCAACTTTGTTGCATTGTGCACTGCCTTTTCACCCAAATGGTGGTTGCATTGTTCCTCAGTATGTGCATGACTGATGACGCTTTGTGGCTCAGTCTGGTTACTGTGAAAATTTTCGACCTGGGCATATTGTTCTGATTGGTTAGTTCAGTGAATATCTGAAATATCCTCCTGTCTTGTCCATGGTTAATGGTAGATTCTGCGTGTGCCGCCGCTTCAGCCACTTCTTTCTTGCGGGCTTTTTGTGCTGCTTTACGCTGTTTACTTGTAACTGGGTTCATGATGGAGTATAGTCCATCTTCACCCCAGCGGAATGGGTGGTGGCCATCAGTCATTTTTGGCGAAGTTTTCATTATCTTTGTCCATAGCTTCTTCACAAAAATCATTTTCCATTAAGCCCTCTATTACAGGGCATGCATGTTCCTTGTGGCCCAGTGAGCCACAGTGGTTGCAAATGGATGGTGCGCGTTCTGGTGTAACTTGGAATGCAGCTGACTGGCCCTCATCTGCAAAGTGAAATTCTGCTGCGCGGGAAATTCTGGATAAATCCTCTTCCATTTCTGGGAAGGGGTTGATTACAGCGATAGCTTTGCCCTGCACAGGTTGGGCATTAAGCGAAATCGCTGTAATTCAAGTTGTTGGATTTCTCTGTAGGCCACAAGACCTTTGCGGAGCTCCTCCTCGATTACCTTACAAGGAAGGTTGGTGGGGAGCGAGTCAAAGGAGATGAACAAAGTTTTTGTTTTGTTACATCTGGTGCGCACGGTGTGCACAATTTTTTTGCCCTCATGGAGGGCAATTTCCATGCAGATTTTTGTTGTGGCATCAGCTTCATCGGCTGTTTTGAAACCAATATTGATCCAGCCATGGCCCATGTTATTGGTGTCTACGTACACCGTGTGAGGGAAAAGTGAGGGCTGTGCCTCACATGTTTTCTCCCACAGGGTCAGTGACTCATCCCCAAGGAAGAGTCTAATCCTGTGTTCCACCTTTGACAAAGGTTGGTTGAATTGAATGTACATGTATTGCGCGTGCTTAACAGTAAATACCATAAACCCAGATGGTGTCTGAGTTTGCAATTTCTTTGCAGATTGGGTTACTGGTCCCCCTCCAGGGCGTTCCTTGCCTTTAGTTGCACCGTTAAGTGCACCGCTTGCCGTGACACTCGCCCATGTTGTATTATTTTTGTTATTAAAGTCGCCCATCTTTCCTGTGTGTAATTATCCAAATTTGCTGTTTGAATCAAATCGTAGTAACTAAAGTGATTGTTACAAGAAAAAACTGAATCTATTATCATGATTATCTTATTCTCTAATATAGCTAATATGTAGATAGTATATTCAATTGGTCAATAGTGATTACTTCACTTTGCAGCCATTTTTTTATATGTAGTGGCTTATCAAATTATTTTACTATTATTTAAACCCTTAAATCCCCACCAAACAACTCTTGCTCCCTTAATTTATGATCATTGATGCTGTGGCCTTAATTTCCATATAGAATACTAATTTTAATTTTAGTGTACTTTACGTTGCTCCTTTATGGCATAAGATAATTGGTAATAAGGTCCTCATATTTAATTGGGATATCTTCCAGTAATTTGATTACATCTGGCATGTTACATCTTTTTATGGAAATGCCACGAGCCCTGGCTACTTGCTTTCTGACTCAACTTATTATTACAATTTTTGTCTACCATTCTCAAATGCTGCTGGAACTTTTTTTCTAGTTGCAATCACTAATCGTAACCAAGTCAATTTAAAACTGGTAAGTCTGATAATCAATACAAGGAGATGAGTGTGCACCTAAAATTGGGTAAAGGTTGGGCTAGCGTATTAAAGGGCACAGGGTCAGTATTTACACAATTCAAAGTTTGTAAATGCCACAGCAACACCAATAGCTTAGATAAAAATAAGAAAATGGTGGTGAGTATTTTCGTTAATTTAGCCTGGCAAGCAAACTGCAACCAGTTTTAAAAACATTGTATTCCCAACCCCTGCCATCAGTGGAGCATAGGGTTCAAGGTTTCATGGATACTAACTTATCATCACTTTGGTAAAAGTTCTGTGGACATGTGCACAAACACTTCCCAGCTTCAATATATGTTGCACTGCATTCTATGACCTGTGGATGGTTAGATCCCAGGTTTGATACTAAGCAAGCAGCATATGACGCTGCACAGGTGCATGTGGTGGTCAATCTCCCAGAGAGCCAATGGGTGGTCAAAACAAAGCGCACGCATTGTACCAAATCCAACCAAATTTTTGTTACTTTGATTTATCTACAACGGTGAAATGCAAAGTCCTGGAGCATTATATCTTAGTTGGGCTTGGATCATTTGGGTAACTACACTCCTTTGAAATTCAGCACTTTACGCTTATGCCAGAACTTAGCAAGGGCAAAGCAAATGCAGTGATTACCCCAACTGCAGTCATCATGGAAGACTTTACCCAAATTCTCCACATTGCAGTTGTATATATTGATAGGAGGAACCCCACCAGTCCACATCACGGCGGATAGCGCGCCCCCTATCTGCACTTTTTGTCATGCTTTTGTCCGTAAGGCACACACATGCCTTCCAGAGAGGGCATCGCTCAAAACAAAAACTCTCCCCCAACGCAATGGGTATCACAGACTCCCATTATGAACCTGCTATTGACACTGATGCCACCTTCCTTTGGGGCGCAGGGGTGTTACATTCAAGTAAAAACTGTGTCCCCACAAGAGCGCAAAAAGGCCAAACAGGCCCATAGGACAGCAGTAAAGGCAGCGGCTATGGCCACATCCGTGATCCTGCTTTCCTATACCCAGGATGACATCAAGTCATTTGCAGCTGAAGCGGCTCAATAATCTGCTCACCATCAGATTGGGCCCACCTACCTGCGGACCAGATAGATGAGCCAGATTTATCTGAGCAAAATTACCAAGCACCAATCAAAACTGATTCTCCCAACCCATTTTCCACCGAGTTTCTGTTGAAATCTGATGGTGCTTGCAGGAGCACACCGTTTCAAAAATTGATCTAAAAATCAAAATAAAACACCAAAAATGGTACTAAACCCAGCGTGAAGGAAACCCTCAAGGACTCATACATGGGGATGAAGACCTGATTGCAAAGAGCAGCTGCTGACCAAGCAGCGCTGGAAGGGCAAGAAGGCCCTTCCCATTGCACCTAAGGTGCAATGGGGGATCCTCCACAATAGGGACGTTGAACATCGGTAGGCTCAAGGCCTTGCCATACTGGGCTAGAAAACTGAGTTTTTTAAAAAAGTAATTTACCTTTGGACATCCTGGCCATTCAGGAATCCCACTGTTCACACGGCTCTAAAGGAAACATGGGCAATCATGCTCCTCCCCTACCCTTCTTTTTGGTCGCCGCACTATGGGGTGCTTATATGTGCAGCCCATAGCTTTAAATTTATTTATAATTATTTATGCCTTAATGGATGCATGTTGGTTGTTTCCTTTTCATGGGATGATAAAGTGCATGCTATCATTAATTATGCCCAAAACTGTGCACTGGCTCACTGGGAATTTCTCTCAGCTGTTACTTCCCTCCCACTTCCAACTGATCTGTTTGTGGTGGGCGACCTGAGCTGCTGGGCCAACCCAGCCACCAACCGCTGGCCTTCAAAGCCTACCCCCGCAGGGGCACATCAAATATACATTCTCAAAGCCACCTTGGGGCTTTTTGATACCCTCCTCAAACATTAACCGCTGCTACCCAACATGTCCCATCCCCATGTGCACAACGGTCAGCTGAAGTCTATGTCCCACATTGACCTCATCCTTTCCCCGTTGATTTTTCACCCTTAGATTGCACACTTCACAATGACAAAATTGATTTAGATGATCACAGGTTGGTTTTGATTTCCTTCACTTTATTAAGCTCATTGGCACAGGCACCAAAGTAATGCAAACTTTGACCATCTGATAGCACATTGTCCATGTTTATAGCATGGGTGGACATTAAAACTCTGGCACTGGAGTTCGCCACACCGTTCTGTGCTGACCCACTCTACCTGGTCGATCTTCAAAGCAACCATCCTTTAGGCACGCCACATCTAATCACGTCACTTTTGGGCTTCCTTGGTGGTCATTAAGCGCACGCTAGCGGAAATGCACCATCTGGAGTCAATTATCCCTGCTGCAGGGTACATCTGGCTTGGGGTCATAAGTGGGAAGAAGTGTCTGTCATCTAAATGCATTGGTAAGACAACACAAACATCGCATTTGTTTTCAGTATAAGGCAATAAAATATAACAGAAGGTGACATGTGCTTCACCTTCTTTATCCATAAATTCTTTGCACTGCGACAGAGATTGTCCTGCACACAGGTAAGGCAGCCAGTTAACTACGTTGCAGAAACTACAGCTGCTCTGGAAGTCAAAGTTTGAAATTTTTACTTCAAGTTGTATAATTCTGAACCAGTCAAACTGGCCAAAATTGAAGAGTTTCTTGATGGCTCACATTTCCGCACCATTTCCTGTTACCTGGAGCTGATGAATTTAATTTCTTGGGATGAACTCTGGTATGCCGTTAGCGGTGCACTGCACAGGAAGTGCCCAGGTCCAGATGGGATTGCATATGAGTTCTACAAAAAAATTTTATTTCTCATCTCTGCTGCTTGCCTCAATGAACAAATGTCTCTTAGATATGCGCCTCCTTCCTGGGGGCTAGAAGCATACATGATAAAGCTGTATAAGAAAGGGGATAAGTTGGACTTGGCAAATTGGTGCTTCATATCACTTACGAATAAAGATACTAAGTTATTCACCAAGATCATGGCCAACCGCCTAGGGGAAGTTGCTTCTGAAGTAATCTCCTCTGAGCAATTTTATTTCATCCCCAAGCGGTCAATATGGGACAACATTTACACCATAGCCAATTTCTGCCAATCCACGACTACTGGGGCACTTGTTTTTTAGACCAGCAGTAGGCTTATGATAGAGTTAACTGGGATTACCTCTAAGCCTGCCTCCACAAGTTCCCTCCCTTATTGGTTCATTAATTGGGTGATGCTTCTTACGGAGTCTGCCACTATGGCTGTGCATGGCCCTGATTTCCTCACTGAAGTGGTTCACCCTCAAAGGGGACTCCACCAAAGGGACCCTTTAAGTCCACTTTTATACAACTTCAGTCTCGACTCACTGTTATGCAATGTGAATGCATGCTTTGCTGGTGTCCATGCGCAAGGCCAAGCACCTGTTAGGATGCTGGCATTCGCTGATGACTGTGTGGTTGGTTTGCCTGACAACCATGATGCATGAGCGCTGGAGGCTACTATTCGGGATTACTTCAGGGTCATTAATTCTGCCCTTAATGGCTCCAAAACCGAAATCATTCTCCTCAGCTGGTACCAAGCCCGCTGGTCACCAGCTCCCTGTATTCAGCCTGATTTGGCAGCTAACTATCTGATTTGCTTGCCCCACTTTTGCTTCCCTTTGTGCCAAGTCCCACTGATGGTCTGGTGCGCCATTTGAGAGTGTGGTTGGAGGCGGGAGGAAGCCTTGTTGGTAATGGAGCACCACATCCTTGACAACATCACAAAGCGCATTACCTCCCTCAGAGCCCACCAGACTAACCTCCCAGGCCAGGTTGTGCTTGCCAACTCTATATTCCTATCAAAAGTCTGGTTTGTGGCCCATGCCATCGCCTTTCCCCCTCTTTCTTCGCCTCTTTAGACGCCCTTCTACAAGGGTGGCTTTGGTTAGGCCGCCCTCCACCAGTGCGTCTGGATGCCATGTTTGGCCCTCTCCATAGTGGTGGTATGGGCATGCTCAACTTTGAGGCCCATGACACTAAAATACTTGACACCTAGATTTCTGCAGTCATCAACCTCACACTCCCAGCCCAACACTGGTCACGCGCGGCCCGCTCCAATTTTTTCCACACCCTAGCCTCCACAATCCTACCCACCCCCATTCTCTACTTAGCTATATGGCCTCTTATCCCTCTGCAATGGGACCGCATGTGACGTCGTCCCACTTCAAATGAATTTTCCTCTCCATGTGGAGCGCTGAGTGGAGAATCAGCATCAGTGGACACACCACTCAGAGGGGTTGCCCTACTCCCCGTTTCAGAAAAGAAGTCCGTGGGCAAGTATTTTTAAGCAACCTGGTATCCCAAGGTACCCCAAATCGCCCGTGTGGACTATCTTGACAAGCTGGACATCCCATACTCTATGGAGACCCAAAAGGACATTTGGCAGTACACTCACCATCATCTTTTACAACCCCAGATTGGAGCACATGTGTAAGATGCCTGAGAAAGGTATACTGCACAGCTGAGCTTATCAATGCCTCTCAATCTTCATGAATTGTATGAAGTCAATACAGGTCATTAATCCATCACTTGGAAGAATGACCGCCACCATAGGTAATCTGGTGGGATGTTATGCGCCTCTTTTTCCAGGAGCGAGTACAAACTTTCAGCCTGTCTAAATACGTCTTCATTTTTTCCATGACCTTTCCTATCCACTCTTCTCTTTGCGCATTAATTGCTGCAATAGCGCGATGGAAAATCCATAAATTGTCCTTGATGCACTGTTGGGCACTACCCCAACCCTCTATGAAGCTGTGCGTCTCTTCTGTCACCACCTCACGTATCACTTACAAACTTGGTTGTTTGACCACTCCATCCTGCCACCACCGGTTGGTGTCATCCTGGTTCCCCATCTGGTTCCTTACGTCAGACCCTTTCCTTCATTCATGCTCAGTTTTGGCCCAGGCCTCCTCTGTCAATACCCCTCTTCCTTCCACTGGCAGTCCTTCTGGCAACAGGAGGTAGCTTCAGATCCTCTGGGGTGCCTCTAGTTTTCTTGGCGTTTTTGTAGTTGGTGTTTATTGGAAGTGTCCGTACCATGGTCAGCCTTCCCCAGATAGTATTTAAAAAATAAAATTCTCAAATGCTGCTTAGTGACCATGAAGGCACCAATAAAAGTTCTGGTAGATGTAGGATATATGGTGGAATTGGCATCCAGGAAGGACATTTTTTTGAAGAAAGCTTTACTAGCCTAATGAGAAGATTACCTGAGCAATCTGTGGGCTTTGGTCAGTATTTAATACTCATTGTACTCCCTGGTTTTCTTAATGAAACCCCTACAACTGTTTATATGTCTCTCTATTGTGTTTATGATCAAGATTACTGTCCTCATATAGTACACTGAATTTTTGATGTATTGAACTGTTTACTTGAAATTATGATGCTCTAAAGCTGATTTCAACATTTGGTGTTAACTACAGGGGACCACCGCTGTTTTTATGTGTATTATGGCTACAAGTATGATTCTGGTCACTTAGTCAGGGAATACCTTCCAGAATAGGTTGCACGACTTACAGACATTGAATCCTAGCCCAGAGGCCTTGCCAAATTGTTCCATTGAGTTTGGTCAATTTATAATTGGAATTGAAGTCCCAAATTGGCCTATTTTCCAATCTCCTATTAGGTCATGATCATTGAATGAAGGATTTAGTTAAAGATATGGATTGAGCTGTTTGCTCCATTACTGATTTGAGTCAGGAGCTTGATGCTTTATTGTGAAACTTAAAGCTCAGGGACAAAAAGTAAGGTCCCCAGTGAGCAAAAATATCGCCTTTAGAGTTGACTTTTGGACTGCTAACCAAATGATTGTTAATATGGAAATTATGTTGTAGGTGGAACGCTGCCATTTTTCTAAATTAATGAACCAATTCAAGTTGGAGATTCATCAGAATAATTGCCAAGTGTTGCCTAGGTCAAGTTGCTTTAGAACTCTTCTGATGGAACCTGATAGTGAGAGTGATGGGGCGTGGGTTATCTGTAAATTAATGTTGGAATCCTGGTGGGTGTGAATGCTTGCAGGTGCTAGGTGCACAATATTACAATAAATTGACTTTTTCTGGAGGATTAAAAATAGTAACAGCTACTAAAAACGTAACTTAAAAGAATAATTTTAAAGTGTAAAAAGGGGTGGATTTTTAGGGCTTTTTTTAATAATATTTAAAACTCAGGGTTTCAGAAAAAAGAAGAAACCTCATTACATTGATATCGTTTAGTATTTAACCTAATTTGAAGCTTAGTAGAGTGAGGCGATGGAATTCAGAAAAGGCGAGGGGGCTTCCCAAATTTTCTAAATGACAATTTAGCATAATGTCTCTCTGGAAAGCCATATCATATGAGTAGAGCTTAGATTGTAGACGGGGTTGAAACCTGGAATATCGTATCCATGGGGGTAGCACTAATATAATCCCGCCAATCAGCCATCTTGCACATAGGAGTGGTTTAAGAAAACACTGAAGTTCCTAATTGGAGATTGGAGGATATAACATTTCTACCCCTTGGACCCCTTTTAGCTCTATAAAAGGGGGAGTAGAACCATTACTCTGATTATTAGGAATATAACGTGAACTAGTCCTTCAAGCTATATTACAAGTTGGAGGATTTAACACAGAAATTCTTACTACCAAGTCAAACTACCAATTGTGTGACATTACCTTTTCAAGGATGTTAGGGGGGTGAATAGGTCCATAGGAACCAACCATGTACTCAGTTGTTAGTTACCCCAGAAGCAAGAGAATTGATGAAATACTTATTCCCTCTCTTGTAGGTGACAACAAAAGATCTATCCCAGATGGACCCAAGATTCTCACTTCTGGGGGTGATTTGATTGTGGTAATACAACACTGAATCAGTGACTTTGAAAGAGGGTAAGGGGGTATGAACTCTTTTGCAGCTTGACCCTCTTAGGTGATAATTTTTGCTAGGTTAGTCATAGCATCAGATTGTAGTTGAATTATATGCTGGGACAACCTCCTCATGGCCTTTTTAGGATCATCAGTCCTTGCAGTAAAGACATCTTTAGATAAAAGTGTAGGTACCCCAGGTTCTTGACTATATACAATGCAGAAGGGAGACATCTTAAGGATCTGGTGATACCTTATCAAGTATGCCATCAAAGCAGTGGGCAAGAACTGGTCCCAGTCTAAAGGGTCTGATGTGGCCAACCTCTATAGGATGTCTACAAAGGCTTCATTGGCGCGTTCTAATGTACCATTGTATGGCTACAAATGCTCCATTGGCGCGTTCTAATGCACCATTTGTAGAAGGATTTTAGGGTTTGGAGAAGTGTTATTGGGCCCCATGGAGGTAGAAGGACCTTGACCACTATGGAGGTGAAATTCTTACCATCATTGCAGAGGAGAACCTGACGGAACCCATAATGGTGAAGATTGAGATGGAGGAAAGTCGTGGTAGCTTTGGCAGTTTATGTGGGGAGAGCCACTGCTTCAAAAAATTTTGTGGAGTGGTCAATATCTATCAGTATGTAGCGATTCCAATGGCGTATGTGGTAGAGGACCTACCACGTCTAAATTAATTGTTTGAAAAAGTTGCTGAGCAGTAGTAGGTTAATACTAGTACTTGGTTTTAAGTTGGGATTGTTATTTACGGCTTAAAATGCATCCAAAATTTCAATGATGGATTCCATGATGCCTTACCAATAGTACCGCTCTTTAAGCCATTCATACGTTTTTCTAACGCCGCTGTGCCTAAGGATGGAGTGGGACTTCATGATGACAGGTACTCTTTCAGAGGGTCGAAGATAAGGCAGCCAGTTGGCCCCTACCTTTTTGTATAATTTCCCGTTCTACACCTTAGTATTGTGGGGGTGTCTAGCTAACAATTTCTTAATGGATTCATCTTCATCGTCCCAAAGCGCCTGTTGGACATTTGCTCTCCAGGATTTAAGATAAGATTGGTTGAGGCAAAATTTACTGAAAAGGGTAAATGTCAGACACTTACAAGTCCTTGATAATAAGATCAATTTAAATACAAATAACGATTTTATCGGCCAAAAGACCCTGGCTAATTCTTAGTGGAACCCCAAAAATTGGTATACCTTGACTTTGAATACTTCATGGGCAACTAACCCAATATCAAGCAGTCAGATTACTCAGACCATGAAGCAGACCATGGGCGTCTATCAGATGGTACTTTCCCAGCCATGTCCAGGTCCATTCAAGCACCTATACAGGGAACAACCACTTTTATAGGCTTGGCGGGGTCTTTCAAGGTGAAATAATTTTATCAAATGGGGTTGGCTAAAAATTTATCAAATCGTTATCCCATAGGCACATCTTAGCCAAAAATACTTCCCATTCATCATTCAGCTAAAGTGAAGCGAATTTTCTAAGCTTCAATAGTCTAAAATCCTATATTACCTAATTTGGTATTTACTAAGCTATTCAAACGATGAGCCTTGATGTTTTAAATACTATTATTGATTTATTAAGTATATACTCTCTTTTACTCCCATGCGGCATATAAATAAAATTCAATAAAAAAACCCTTTAGTATTTATTTTTTTGTCATTAACTTATAGCTGGTGAGACAAGCCCCTCATTTATATTGTTAGATTTTAGGCAAAAAGCACCAGCAAGCCTTTTTCTAGTTACAAATTCACCAAGTGATGCTCACTAAAGGGGCACCTGTACGCCACACAAAACATTCAAAGTATGGAAGTTGTTGGGGGTGATAACCTGTCAGGTGAACAGCAAGTAAGAATTAGACTGGCCTGCCAGTCAGGGTGCCAAAGCACCTGGACAACAAACCAGAATGCCCAAGGCACTGCTGCTGATATGACGAATATGGAACCGGAAAGGAATTCCACCAATATCTGCCAGTGAGCCAGAATTTCATATAAGCACAAAGTAAAGTACCAGATGCACATGGCCGTTAACCCCGAGGGGTATGAGAACGTCAGTGGATAAGGCGGCTTAATTTTTAATATGTAGAAACTAAATTTTTGGGAATGGTTTTTAATGGAAAATTTAAAAGAGAAAAATCAACCAACAATTTTCTCAGTGCGATGCAACTTATTAAATAGTAGTCAATTTAAGGGAAAAAAGCTGGGATCAGGTCCCACAAATTCAACCTAACCAGCGAATTATTTGGGAATGGATGGGTTTGTTCCTTAGGAACTGATATCACAAAATTTGGCGGTGGGCCAAGTTGCTTCCAGTTTGACCTCAAACGTCCAAACAAGGGCTCTGCTACATTTCTGACGGTTGGCACGACGGAGTTTAGCCCAACAAGCAGTGAGAATCCCCCAAGGCCACCCCACATAGGGGTAGGCCCATTTATTTGGGGATAAGTTTGAGACACTCAACCCACCCGTGCTCAGTTGCTGGGCTGTTCATTTGGTTGGTGGCATTGCTTTAGGCGCAACACCCAATTTGTCAGCATGAAGCTTTGAAACCTCATCGATGGTGTCCAGTGCTATTACCTGCCCATCAGGGGTGATGCCCAATGGATTCGGGAGAAGGGAGATTTTTTCAATCATCATGTTAACCAAATTGCAACCATTAGGCATTCTGGCTGATAGATCAGTCTTTCTACCTTTTTGACCATTTAGAATCCAAGCATCAGGATGACTGCCTCTCAAATTGGTTATGATTGAATTCATTTCGGTGATCTTGGCGCAGATTTCACTGATTCCTCATAGCAATTCTGCCAAGGAGAGTGTGGTATCGCGAGTGGTATCCAAAGTGGGAGAGCTGTTATCCAGCGCTCATCTACCACGTGAGTGAGATCGCCCTGAGTAACAAGGGGTACAGTCATCCTCTTCGGTGCTTTCTTACTTGTAAATGGAAAAATGGCCCGATCAACTGCCAGGGGACGTTCCTCAGGACTTACATAACCCTTCTAGCCTTTTCACTGATCTTAACCCTAAGCTAGCTATTATGGAACAACAGCTAGCCAGTGCTTTGTCCCGCCTTAAAAGGCTCTAGCAGCACTCACTATAATGCCCTGTTATAAGAAAACCCCTCTTTGAGACAAGTTCATACCTGGTGAGGGAAGAATTTCCTCCTTCCTTTATGTTTATGAATCTGTGATGGATGAAGAGACTGACCGGCAAAAGATCTGGTACATTCATCCTTGCTTGAATCGAATATCTCAAGAAAGAATGGTCCCTACAATGGTCAACATCAGCGCTTAGGCAGAGGTTAAGCAAGCGCTGCTTGACAAACTTGGTTCTAAAAAAGTTTGAAGTGACAAAAACAGGCCTTTATGTGCCTTAGTTTTCAAGAGGGAAAATCAATCACCTCCTTAGTTGAGCGCTTCTATATAAAGCTCACTCTTTGTTGCTTGACAAAATGCTCCCTCTCAATGATGCAATTGCGGCTATCTTGGCTAGCTTAGATCTCATCAATCCTTGGAGATGCATCTATATTCTGTAAAGAGAGTTTTCTAAAACTTTACGGGATATTAAGGTGGCCTTATTAGCAGTTGCAGATATCTATGAGCTTGACCTTACACAAGGATTTTTGAGCCAAGCATCAACGCCAACCAATTTAGAATCTACTACAGCTGTTTCCCTCTTGAAACCTGCTTCTACGGAGTTGCCATCACAAAATACTTCTTCTTCTCATAAAGATATTCAAATGGTAATGGCTGTGATGGGACTGTGCGCCCATTTGTCTTCAGTTTAAAACCTCAGTTGGTAAAAGCAGTCGTCCCTTTGCCTTGCCCATCGTCTTCTTCAGAGCGGCCATCCCAAGTGGGATCAAATCCTGCTCTACAGACTAAACCCCTTTTTCAGGTCCCAATCACTCCCACCAACAATGAGTTAAATGACCAGGTCACAAAGGCAAAATTACCTGTTTCACAGAAGCACCCAGCCACTGAACGACCCAAAGCTGTTGAAGTAAAAGCATCCACCTCTATGGTTCTATCCTTCTCAACCTCTTATTCAGCTAACTTTATTCTCAATCCTGTCTCCATGAGGCAGCACAAACCCCCTGCTTTAAAGATTGAAACTTGATCTATGACAATATCAAAGCCTCCTCAAAAAGTTAATAAGGTGAAAGGTTAAACCTAGGACCTACTATCCCATAAGGGAAGTCCTGAATCTACACCACATTCTATGGTCTCCCTAACCTAAATTGATAACCCCTCTGACAACGAGTTTGAGGGGGTGATGAAGATTTTGGTCATAATCTTTTATGAGCCCCGGGTGAAGTGGGGTTACCTTATCAATTGAACCTGGAGAGAGTAAATTGGGCAAAGATCTCTCGTAAAACTTATCTTTGGCAAGTGATAAGGGGTCTCAAGATTATTGAAACATCCAGTGACGCGGAACATCTCATTGCCAAATTTCTCCGATCTACCCAGTATGTTCATACCCTGCAGACTATCCAGGAGAAATACCCTGAAACTACCAAATGACTCGCCTCCATTTTCCATCTAAAAGAGATCCTCGCTCTTCCCCCCATCTTGGGTGGTACTTTAACTAAAGTGGAGGTCATCGTAAATGGAGTGCAAATTAGGGCTATCCTTGACACTGGGTCCCAGGTGAACGTTGTGTCATCCAAGCTAATTAAGAAAATTAAGCTGGTCCCTGACATCAACTACACTTAAGAGTTTGGAACTTCAGACCCAAACAACACCCGCGCCATTGGAGCCTACTCTTCTCTGCCCATTCATTTTGAGCAGCTTCTCTTGTCGGCTCCAGCAGTGGCTTTGACCAATAGTCCTCTGATTTACTTATTGGAACCCAATTTATTCTTGAATATGAAGATGTTTTTAATTTGAAGCAGGGCTATCTCTGCCTGCTAAACTATGAGGTTCCTCTGATTCTGTCTAATGATGAGCTCAATAAAAAGGATTATGTTTGCACAGTTGAGTATCCCTCGTCCACTTTTTCCCCGCATTACACCACGGCAGGCAGGCATATAAAACTGTTGCCTCACTCAGTGGAAGACCTGGAGGGTATCCCTTTCTATGCTTATGAAGAGGTGGTCACTAAGGCTGGGAAGCAAAGGGAGGTTGACATGAAGATTACCATGCAAATCCCACACAATTGCCTACTGCATCTCATTAGCATAGATGGAGTTTTACTTTAGAGCCCAGAGTTTTGCCAGGCGTGTTAGACCCCGTCTATCATTAGCTTATTAAATTTTTCTTGGGAATCTCACCAAGAAAGATAAGGTGGTAAAAAAGCATGAGGAGATAGGAAGAGGCCTGCTGATACCCATTGAGGAATCAAACAAGTTCATTGTATTAGGTCTATAGAAGATATGGACTTACCTGCTGACCAATCCGTATGTACCCTACCTTCTGTTCCTATCTCCGATGAACTGACCCCAGCTGAGCTGTATGAAGTCCACACCTTACTCAAGAACTACAGCGACATTTTCTCCAAATCTGACAATGTCTATGGGCACATGAAGGGTTGGATGCATACTATTGATGTTGGGATGCTAAACCCATTTTCTCTAAGCACTGTCACAAAATCATAAGTTGAGGAGCTACAGATGAATATGGATCTCAAACAGCTGCTGGATGCTGGATTGCTGGTGCCGTCACAAAGCCCTTGGTCATCCTCAATTTAATTATGAATAAAGAAAAAAATGGGAATCATTGGGTAGTGATGGACTACTGCAAATCAAACAACCTCACCAAGAAGGATAGTAACCCTATCCCTCACATTGATGACGCTCTGGCCCAACCCTCTGGGTCCAAGTTTTTTCAGCCATGAACCTGGCTACCGGTTATTGGCAAATGGACCTTCTCCACAAGACCAGGAGAAATGTGCTCTTTATTTGCAGTGATGGTCTCTTCCAACCTACCTGAATACCGCAAGGGTTGTGCAATGTGACCGTTACTTTCCAGCGAGCAATGGATCATATCTTGAAGGATCTAAAATTAAGCTGCATCATTTCTATCACGATGATATTACATTTTTCGCCAAGACTTTCAATGAACAACTCACACATATAAAGGAGGTGTTTCAACGCTTGCGGGCATCTAATATCAAACTAAAGCCCTCCAAATATACCTTTTTCAGAGAAAGCTGGATTTCCTTGGACACGCTATCTCACAAAATGGGATACAACTGCTTCAAGATAAAGTTGAAGCAATATCAAAGATGCCTGCGCCCAAAACCCTTCAAGACTTCCAGGTATTCTTGGGCATGATGGGGTACTACCATCAATTTATCCCAAAATTCGCCCAGCTCATTGAACCCCTCGTCCACCTCCTGGCTAATAACACCACCTTCCATTGGGGTGCTGAACAAAAGGACGCCTTTGAGACTTTGAACGAGCTATTGCAAAAAGGCCAATACTCCACCATTCTGACTACAGTAAACCCTTCATGTTACTCACAGATGCTTCTGACTACGCTGTTGGAGCTATATTGGCTCAATTGGATGAGATTGGGGTTAATAACCCTATGTCTTACTTTAGCAAAATGCTTTCAAACGCTGAGCGTAACTACAGCGTCATGGAGAAGGAGTGCTTGGCTGTCCTTCTCGCTGTCAAACACTACCACCAATTCCTATATGGAACTCCCTTAAAAGTGCTCACTGAGAACGCCTCTCTGAAGTGTTTGCAGAATATGAAGGACCCCATGTGGGCGGTTGGCTCGCTGGTCTCTTAAGCTCCAGCATTATGATATGACTATTGAGCATTGGGCAGGAATGCGCCACATGAATGTAGATGGGTTAACAAGGCTTCCCTTTTTCACTTAAACAATAGTGAAGCATAGAAGCAACATAATCTCCTCATGACTCCAGATGCATGTGCCTATTGGAATTTTGATAGAAATCGGGATAATCAGCTGCTATGAAGGCTACAAAATTATTAGTTCATGGCTCTAGCGAAGATAGGAACAAGCACAACAAAGTTATTAGTTCCATTGCAAAATAGATTCCAATCGGAAATACAGAACTCTGTTATTGAATAGCCCAAAATTGAGCTACGTGAGACAAAAATAGTGGTACTTTATTAGTTAGAAATGAGGGATAATATAAGGGGTAGATTTGGTAGTTCTTTGTAAGGATTTTCATGCTTCAACCGAGGTATGATCTTTCCTAATAGATGACTGATATTGCTGATTATTATTAATATACTTGTGATGGTCAGATCTGATAAGGTTCTTATTATATGAAATCGACCTTCTTGTGGAGGGCTTAGCCCCTTCAGCTTTCTTAGCCTCTTCATCTTGCTTAGCCTCATCCTTCAGAGGAGGCCAATAACTCCAAAGGGTCGATCGTCAGTCTATGAAAGAATTGTTATTTCTTATGGGGTTTTACAATCTTATTAGGCCGATACACCAAATCTTGATCTTTATTATACTTGCTCATCGCAGTTGTATCTCCAACAATGCCCCCTCAAGATCTTGCCTAGGGGGCTTATACTTACAAAGAAACCTACTAAACTCTATTGTTAATAGTACCAGTATCAATAGCTGAAATGGATTATACAATACCCCAACAACAAGTAATATGGTAAGGACCAGCCCATAAGGTATCAAGTTTGTGAATCCATCCTCCAGATCTATGATGATATAAAAATACAAGATCCCTAATTTGATATTCAGGTAACGTAGGTCGATTAGCATTGGCTCTAGTTCCCTCTTTTAAGGTTGTAGCAGCAAGAGAACTTGAGGCTAAGGCTTATACTCGAATGATTTCATCAAATAGTCTCCTCATAGCTAAATCAGTAGTTTTCAGGGTTGCAGCATCAAGTATAGGTTGTACACTTGAGGGTAAAATAGGATTCTGACCGTAAAAGGCTTAGAAGGGAGACATTCCAATTATATGATGATAGCTAATCCTATATGCTAACATCGCACTAGGTAAGTAGAGATTCCATCTACTAGGATTGTTGGAAGCCATCTTATGAAGAATGGCTACAAGGGTATCATTTGCCCATTTGACTACACCATTAGAGGAAGGATTGTAAGGGGTTGTATATGACTGATAGGTACCCATTAATTTAGTAAGCTCAGATGCCACATGTGAAACAAAATTGGTCCCATTATCATATAATAGAACGTCCAGGCTACCATGCCGGGTGAAAACTTGCTTAAAAAGGAAGGACGCAGTAGCCTTAGCAGTGACAATGGAATTGAGACAGCTTCAATCCATTTGGTAAAATGGTTGATAGCTAATATAATACTGATGTCCATAAGTAGCAGTAGGGAGAGGGCCACCACGTCAATAATCACAGTGGAAAATATACTGAAGGTCCCACAATTTTGTGTTAGTAAATCAGATTTCCACCATGCTGTTGTTGGCAAGTGAGACAAGTGTTCAACACATCTTGCACAGTTTCCAGCATGTTATCCCAGTAATAATGATTTTTAACCACTGTAAAGTCTTAGCGACAGCTCCATGCCCTACAGTTTGGTGAGCCTCCATAATAGCATCAGTCCTCTCAGAGGCCAAATAAAAGGCAGCCATTTAGATCCCAAGTTCTTATATAAAGAACCTTCTTTAACTTGAGTATTCTTGGTTAAGGATTGTAGATTTTCTATAACATCCTTAGATGCACAATACCAGATTCAGGTCTGCCAATCAAATCATACATACGATCTTCCTCAGCAGTGAATAAAGTTAGTATAGGTAATTGAGAAAGTCCATCAGCATTTTGGTGTATAGATCCAGCGCGGTGTTGAATTGTAAAGTCATAATTCTGAAGATTTAACGCCCATCTAGCTAAGCGTCCATCAGGATCCTTCATTTGTTGTAACCCTTTCAAGGAAGCGTGATATGTGATGATAGTGAAATGTTTGCCATAGAGATAAGGGCGAAAATGCTTGATGGCGGATAAGATTGTGAGGCATTCCCTCTTGGTAATGCTATAATTGCGTTCTGCCTTAGAAAGGGTTTTACTATAATAAGCAATGGGATGATCAACCAGGTTGGAATCATGCTGAGCCATAATATCCCCAAAAGCTACATCACTGGCATCAGTAAATAAGATAAAGGGCTTTGAAAAATCAGGATGGGCTAAAATTTGGGCACTAACTAAATCTCAGCGCAAAAGATCAAAAGCTTACTGCTACAATTATTACCACAAGAAAGGATTTCCTGTGCAATAAAAAAACTAAAGACTCCACAATGTCAGTAAAATGGGGGATGAATTGTCAGTAATAACCAACCATCCCTAAAAACACTTGAACATTATGTAAGCTTTTAGGAACAGGCATGTCCAAAATAGCTTGTATCTTATTAAATAAGGGTAAATCCCATCATGATTAACTTTATGGCCTAAAAATTCTATTTAAGTTTTGAAAAAAACACACTTAGATGGTTTTAGCTTAAGCAAAGCGCGGCAAATTTGACAAAATACTTCCTTTAAATGAGCCAAATGCTTGTTAAAATTGTGAGAGTCTTGGCCTCATAATAAAATCTCTTAGCAAAATCTTGGATTGACTCTCCTCGCTTGACTTGGATTCTCATAAAGGCTTGCATTTGATTTGATAAGATTATAACACTCCCAAATTCCTTAATAAGGGCGGTTTTCACTTGAGCCCTCGTATTGCAAATATAAAGGTGAGGAACCATAATTTTTTGAGTGAACCAGCTTAGACAAGAAGTAATATGCTGAACTTTCTGTTAATCCATGACCCCATCCATTGCTCTCTCATAGACAAATAGAAAAGATTGAATGCTACATTCACCTGGCTCAAGCTTATCTTTAAAGGTAGGTTTGAGAGTGGTGGGTTCATTGAACAAGACATGTACACCCAATACCGTGACTGGATCAGCTTTGGAGGGTTTGAACTCAGGTATATATGGGCTTGAGTGTGATTCAGTCAACTTGTTGTCTTAAATGGTTGAGGTCACCCTGTAAATTTTAAACTCAACGTGTAAGATGGTCATTTGCAGGCGATTGATTTAAAATTAAAAATAGCAGCGAGCATATCTTCTTGATTATTCTCGAGTACTCCATATTTAGCAGTTAACTAATCAAGGGAAGCTGTTAACAATGAAAACTAAGTTTCTTGCGTAGTTTGGTTAGCATCACACAGAGGCTGAACATTATCAACGCCATCCAATAAGCTGGTTGGATTATAATCCAGGTCGGTTGGAAGGCCTTCTAGAGATAAGAAACATCCTTAAGCTATGGCTCAGATTTGTGTTACCAACACCTGCACTCTTGATAACAATTGTAACAATTTAGATTTTTCTCAATTGTACATTTTGACTAGGATTCAGATTTTCTGAATTTAAGTCTAATTGTTTAATTTTTTGGTTTGGTCGTTTTAGCGCTGGGTTGTGCCTTGCCTGAGTTGTAGATTAGGCTTGTGCAAGCCTAATCAATAACTCGGGTGAGGCCCCAAAGTGCTGCCTTTATTAGGCGTACCTGCCCATTCTGAAGTTCAATTCAAAATTCTTACCCTAGCATGTCCCTTTCCTGGGTAGCATTGTTGATTGCTCCCCAGATGAGCTCTGGTTGGCGGACACCTTCGTTTTTATGTTCTTGATTAAAAATATAGGATGTTTTGGGGTTTGCATACCTCACATACCTGTGGTCTTTTTTGGGTGTTTCTGTTTCAAGGAAGCTTTCACATGGTTTGGTCAGACCAACCACATAGAAGACTTACATAGTCAGCTAGTATTAGGTGAATTATTGGTGCTGTCAGAGCCCAAAACCTCTCCCTACTCAGTTAGGCCACTTTGGTTGCTTGTCAGTGCAACAAACAAATATGTAAATTTATATGGCAGTCAGAACTGGGGTATTTATAATTTTTACATAATTCCGAAGTCAATGTGTGCTGCACGCCCCAATCCCCAGTTTAGCTGACCTCAGTGGTCGCTTGGTCCTGGTTGGCGAGTAACCAGAAACAGTGGGAGCCAGTAATGGATGACCAACCCTGGACTTGAAGTGACCATTGGTTAATTTCCCAGTGGGGCCTCCTGCTCACCAGGGATTGGTGGCACCGAGGGGACCTGTCCCAGCAGATCTCCCTCACCCATGGACGGTCCTCCCAGAAAGGGGTAAGACGTCCAGCCATGCTGCACTGTGCACCCCTCTCACGTTTTTTTTGGAGAAAGCGCCTTCCTGGTTGGGATGGGAAGACCATCGCCAATGGGAGCTCAAGAGGGGGTGAAACGAAGCCAAGTGCTGGGCATGCGGCCTTAGGCAGGGGCCATTCAGCTACGCTGGACTGCGCGCCCCTCTCACATTTTCAGTGGCGAAAGCACCTTCCCAGTTGGGATGCAAAGACCATCACCAACGGGAGCCTGAGAGGGGGCACAACACAGCCATCTGCTGGGCGTGCATATTTCTGGTGGGTGGGCTGATTCTGGCAGCCCAGTCCTGATTTGCTCTCTCCATTGTGTTTCCCTCGAGGGGCCTGGAGTGCATCTGGACTAATTTTCCTGGGGATCGAGGTAACTCACACCAGGAAGCCCTCATTGTGGCAGCCTTCCATTGTGGGGTTCCTCTTTGGGAAGGGCCCTCCTCTAGCAGAGGGTAATGTAATGATCAAGATTTGTCTCATTCATATATTTTGACAAAGATTCAGATTTTCCAAATTTGAGTCAATTGTTTTAAAATATTTTGTTTTGGTTGTTTTATTCGCTGGGTTTTGCCTTGCCTGAGTTATAGATTAGGCTTGTGCAAGCCTAATCAATAGCTCGGGTGAGGCCCCAAAGTGCTGCCTTTATTAGGCGTGCCTGCCCATTCTGAATTTCACTTCAAAATTCTTACCCTACCATGTCCCTTTCCTGGGGAGCATTGTTGGTTGCTCCCCAAAAAGCTCTGGTCAGCAGACAACTTCGTTTTTATGTTCCTAAATAAAAATAAAGGATGTTTCAGGGGTCACATACCTCTCATAACTGTGGTCTATTTCAGGTGCTTCCATTTTGAGGAAGCTTTTTTGTGGTTGAGTTGGACCAACCACATAGAGGACTTACATAGCAAGCTAGTAGTAGGTGAGTGTTTGGCGCTGTTGGAGCCCCAAACCTCTCCCTACTCGGTTAGGCCACTCTAGTTGCTTGTCAGTGCACCAAACAAATATATAAATTTATATGGCGGTCAGAACTGGAGTATTTCCGATTCATCTCACTAGTAGACTCGAAGGGTCAGTTTTGTATACTAAAAGAGTTTAGCCAGGGGGACCAGGAGGTCCAGGGGGTCCTTGCAAACCATCACGACCTGCAGGCCCAGGTGGGCCTTGTTGACCTGCACAGCCTTGAGGACCTCGTTCACCAGGGGGTCCCAGGGTCACTGAAGGAGAACTAGGTGGTCCTGGAGGTCCTGGAGGACCAACAGGACTGGGTCCACCTTCTCAAAAAGTATCCACATTTCAGACAAAAAGTTGAAGTAGCCCATCAAGTTCAACAAAGCGTTCCTCATGTTGGGCCCACAATTGTCCCAGTTGTTTAGTAATCTCATCTTTAAGGGTCGTGATTTAGGGTTAAATAGGATTAGTGACCTCACTAACCTGTTGAGATACTTCATGGCAGATGTAACCCTTAACTCCATCGTCAATTCTCACCAGATGGCTATATAGATCATTTTATTTCCCTTCTATTATCTAGTATGGATTCCCAATTATCTTGACCAAAGTTAGAAGCAGTCTCATAGAAAGAGGATAGCTGAGAATGAAACTGTTGCATCAGGATCAACTGGAGTTGAATTTCAAGTTGATGTAACCCCAAAATCTGGAATACATGATGAATGGCGGGATGTATGTACTGCCGGAGGTACTGCTATGTTCTAGCCAAACTGACTTTGGTATGATGTAAAACCACTCTGTAGTATAAGTTCACCATATTAGCTGCAATCTTAGATGCTCAGTCTTGGTTAGGATGGGCACTGGACTGAATAGCCTCTTTTATTAAACCCTTGACCATTTCTTCCACATCTGCAGATAGAAATTGATAATTATATTGCTCAGGGCCCTCAATGACCAAGTCCATAGAAGCACAAATTTTGAAGATTACTGATATTAGCGGAAGGCATCTCCTGCTTGTTGGAGTGTACCCATCAGGTGATACTCATTGATTCCTCAAAAGAGGGGCTTTCTTCACTAGATGTAACCATTGTCATGAAAGTATGTTTTCACCAGGTAGCCTCAGAAGCAGACCACGCAGAAAGTACCATTATTAGCATTTTAATAGAAATTGCAATATTCAGGCGCTACAAAGGCTACAAAATTATTAGTTTTATGGCTCTAGAGAAGATAGAAACAAGAACAACGAAGTTATTAGTTCTGGTGTAATAATAAATTCCAATCAGAAATACAACAATCTATTATTAATAGACCAAAATTGAAAGTGAATCTACTCTATTTCCACTCGGCGTAACTTTCTGAGCAAAATTACACAATTTTATAAAACAAATTGAATTCGCCCGTAGTAGTTTTTCTCTGATGTCCTCGGATTCTCCGCCAGCTGCTCCAGCATGGGGCAGCGGCGAAACTCCCCCACCATTTTCTATCCAGCAGGAAAACGCTCTAGGACTGGTTCACCCAGTCATTCCAAACCTATGGGTCGATTTGTTCCGCCTAAGGACCTGGATGCCCACCTTGCTCATACCTAAGTGGTACCACGCTGCCCCCTAGTGCTCCCCCAGAGCAACATGTGCTACAGCCTAAGGGCTGAATATGGGAAACTACTCCCATACCACGACCAAGCCATTATTGAAATGGCACAGGTGGTGATGACACCCGTAGGCTTTATCAATTTCCGCCCCTAAAAGGGGTATTTTGACCTCAGCTTCACCTGCAAAGCTGACGCTGCCACTGCAGCAACTGTGCCCCTGGTATTCCAGGGCACCCCTATCCCCACAACTTGGACTTGGCTCCCAGCGGACACCACTTTGGTGGTCCAGTTTGCTGGCCTGTCCACCCCCCCCCCTGAAGTGTTCCACCATGAGCTGATGGACGGTTTGGCAGCCTATGGCTCCAACCCTATCTTACGATTTGTGGTCCCAAATGAGGCCACATGACTTGCTGGGCCTCGGGCATATGCCACAATAAGCCCTGAATTTAATAAAATTGCGGTGGCAATTCCGCTTCACACTGTTATTCCCTCAACGCCCTCCATCCATTTTGGGCCCATGTCAATGGCAGGCAGATGATCGTTCCATCATGTTTTGAGTTAGACCACTTGAAATGCAAGTGCCCCTACTCAACCACTTCAGATGGATTGGATGACTCATCCACTGACCTCCAATCTGCTGCCCACCCTGTACAATTTCAGGCATGGTACACAATCCTACCTCCTCCACCCCCAAAGCCTGCTGCTGCAGCTACACCTGCAGCCACCAATCAGCCTCATCCTCACCCCAATGCCATAAATAATTCCTCCAATCAAGCATTGGATTGGATCCCAGTTTGATCCCATGCTTCTGCAAATGAATCAAACAAACCTCAACTGTATGCTGATTCCCCAATCCAATTCAACTAAAACCCATGGGGTTTATTGGCTGAAATTGATGAATCAGGTAAGTTTATTGAAGAACCATCTCTACAAATTGAGCGGTTTGTTAATGCAGAATGGGACGCCAAATACCCCCCTTGACTTTATACCCCACAGCCAAATGCTGAATCATTTCGCAGTGACCACCAGCTTGCAGTCAAAGCAGCTGCAACACCAGATTGTCGTCCTCTGTGTAAAGCTGTTGCTAAATCAGTAGTGATACTCAAAGGAGGAATTCCACCTCCTGTTATCCCCGCAACCTTAACCCCAAAAAGCAAAATATCGGTGAACAAGTATTACAAAAATGCAAATGATGCTATCCAGAATGTGGCAACTATAGCATGGAATCCAAAAGCAAAAATAACCCGAACCAACATTGCCACATTCATTCAACTCCCAGACGCCTGAATTAAAGCTGAAAAAGTTTTAACCGAATATCTCAGTGTCATTTACCTAGCTGGCAATTTCCGTGAAATTCCAATTATTAGAGATATTGAACCACATACCGCAGATGCCCCGACGTCATTACTGATGGCCAGGACATGCACTTTACTATGGGAGGAAGAAGCTGCTGCTGAAGAGGCTGTCAAAGACGAGCCCCCCAACTCCCCCTCCCCTTCCACCATGGAGGGATAAGCGGCTTCCTCTGCCCACCTGGTTGGTCAGTCTTTTAAGTATTTCACTCAATCTGCTCATTAGGGCGTTTTGTTTGAACCAAGTAGTTACGTTTTTTAGTATATTTTTAGTTTTGGTAATGTCCATCCCCTGGTCGGCTTGCCTCAAATAAATATTAATAGACCAAAATTGAGCTACGTGAGACAGAAATATTAGTACGATATTAGTTATAATGAGGGATACTATAGGGGTAGATCTGGTAGTTCTTTGTGAGGATTTTCATGCTTTAACCGAGGTAAGATCTTTTGAATAGATGACCATTATTGATGATTATTAATATACTTGTGATGGTCAGATCTGATAAGGTTCTTAGTATATGAGATCGACCTTCTTGTGGAGGGCTTAGCCCCTTCAGCTTTCTTAGCCTCTTCAGCTTGCTTAGCCTCATCCTTCAGAGGAAGCTGATAACTCCAAAGGGTCAATCATTAATCTATTCGAGAATTAGATATCTCTGATGGGTTTTTACAATCTTGTTAGACTGAGACACCGAATCTCAATCTTGATTATACTTGGTCATCACAGTTGTATCTCCAACAGTGCTGATGAAGACAAACCTGTCCAAAAAATGCTAGCTCAACGCTCCCAAAACACCAAGGTGGAAAATGGGAAGTTATATAAGAAGGTAGGAGTAATTAGCTGCCCTACCTCTGGCTGTCAGAGCAAATTCCTGTCATTTTGGAGTCTCACACTTTCATGGGGCATGGTAAAGTACACAAAACATATGAGTGGGTGAAAGAGAAATACTACTGGGAGAGCATCTTGGAAACCATAACCAAAGTCTTGGATGCATGCCTGACCTGTAAAAACAATCCAACTTCAAGGCCCAATATCATTATCAACTTATGACACCTAAACAACCCGTCACCATAAGTTTGGATGTGGTAGATCCTCTCCCTCAGACCTCAGGTGGCAATCGCTATATCTTAGTTGGTATTGATCATTTCACCAATTAGGTTGAAGTTGTAGCTCTCCCCGCTCAAACTGCTAAAGCCACGGCCACCTTCTTAACCAATACATCTTCACCCAGTTTGGGTGCCCCAGGTCTTTCTATGTGATAATGGAAAAAATTATACCTCCCAAGTGGTGAAGCTCCTTGCTACCTCTATGGGAGCGCAACAACTCTTCTCAGCCCCTTAACCCAACCACAAATGATGCTGTAGAAAGCGTTAATGGAACCCTAGTCTTCATACTCCGCAAAATGGCCAATTAAGACTCTCTTTACTAGAATCTTTGTTTACCCAGTGCCCTCATGGCCTATTGAATTAGTTCTCATTGCATCATAAAGAAGTCCCTTTTACGTGTGTTGTATGGTTGAGAATCTCGGGTACCAGCTCTACTAGAAAAAGTTTTCAATGGCAGAACTGACCCAGAGAAAGCCATGAAAAAGTTGGCCAACACATCATACAACTACAAGCGGAAGCTATGAATAACTTGGCCAAGACGGTCACAAAAGAAGTCAAAGCATATAATAAACTCCATGTCCCTCTCCCTTCATTCCAAGTAGCTGACTTGGTATTATATTATCACAACTGCATCACACCTAGAAGTGATAAGCTTGGTTCAATATGGAAATGGCCATTTTCAGTCACATATAAGCGAGGGGATGAGAGCTCTATGAAATCCCTCACTTCTGGAGTCACCATCAATTGGGTATATGGCTGCTTCTTATGGCCTTATTCTCCCCCAACATTCATGATAGGTGATGTCAAATATTTGCCCTCCCGGATCTCAAGATAAGAATGTTTTGGGGGCAAAATTTGCTTAAAGAGGAAATGTCAGACATTTACAAGTTCTCAAAGATAATAAGATTGATTTAAATATAAATAACGATTTTATCAGCCAAAACACCCTGTCCAATTCTTGGTGGAACCCCACAAATCGGTATACCTTGACTTTGAATACTTCACGGGCAACTAACCCAATTTCAAGCAGTCAGATTACTAAGACCATGAAGCAGACCATGGGCGTCCATCGGATGTTACTTCCCCAGCCATGACCAGGTCCATTCAAGCACCTATGTGGGTACCACCCCCTTTTATAGGTTTGTCAGGGTCCCCCAAGGTGCAATAATTTTATCAAATGGGATTGGCTGAAATTTAATAAATCGTCATCCCATGGGTACATCTTAGCCAAAAATAATTCCCAATCCATCTTTCAGCTAAAAAGAGAGTTTTTGAGTTTTGATAGGCTAAAATCCCATAATACCTTAAATGGTATTTACTAAGCTATCCAAATGTCAAGCCTTGACGTTTTGAATACTATTATCAATTTTTTAAGTATATACTCTCTTTTACTCCCATGCGGCATACAATAAAATTCAATAAAACTAAACTTCCTTTAGTAACTATTTTTTTGTCATTTTCTTATAGCTGGTGAGACAAGCCCCTCACTTTTATTGTTGGATTCTAAGCAAAAAGCACCAGCAAGCCTTTTTCCAGCCACGAATCCAACAGCGTCAGGGGCCATAAGTAGGTCATGCAGCCTCTCATTTTCACTATTATACAGATGCATAACAGGTAAGCCGGTCAACCCATCAACATTAATATGGCGTGTTCCAGCCCAGTCATTGATCTTCATATCATAGTGTTTGAGCTTTAAGGCCTAATGAGCCAGTCTCCCAGTAGGATCCTTGATATTTTGGAGCCATTTCAGAGAAGCGTGGTCAGTAGCCAAGTTAAGATGGTTCCATAAAAGAAGGGGCGGTAGTATTTCATAGCTAGTAAGACAGCTAAACACTTCTTCTCAGTGAAGCTGTATTTGCGTTCAGCCTTGGTCAGCATTTTGCTAAAGTATGACAAGGGATGATCCACGCAAAATTCATCCAATTGGGCCAGTATCGCTCCAACGGCTTAGTCAGAAGAATTGGTAAACAAGATGAAATGCTTTCCATAGTCAGGGTGACGAAGGATGGGGCGTTGTTGATACAACTTTTTAATATTTCAACGTAGCTTTTTGTTCCACACCCCAAGAAAAAGAAGTGTTTTTTGGTAATAGCCAAACGAGGGGCTCACTGAGCTAAGAAAACTTGGGAATGAACTGATGGTAATATCCCATCATATCGAGAAAGATTGGATATCTTGCAGGTTTTGGGGCGGGGGCATTTTGGACATGGCTTTCACTCTGACTGTAACGGTTAAATTCCCTCTTGTGAGATGTCATGTCCAAGGAAATCTAGCCTCTTCTGGAGAAAAGTGCACTTTGAAGTTTTAAGCTTAATTTTAGAGATGCGTAGGCTTTGTAAAATTCTTTAAAATTAGTAAGATGCTCATTAAAAGCTTTAGATAAACTGTGATATCATTGAGATAGAATATCACGCAACTCAGCTTGAGATCCCTTAGGATATATACTTTGCACGTTGGAATGAAGCGTGTGCATTTCACAACCCTTGAGGTAATTGAGTAGGCTGATATAGGCCTTCGCTGCGGATAAGAGCACATTTATCTTGATCTTGAGGGGAGAGGTCCATCTTCCAGCATCCGCTAGCCAAATCTACAGCAGAGAAGAACTTGGAGCCAGAGAGTTAAGAAAGGGCATCATTGATGTGAGGAAAGTGATAGCTGTCTTTTTTGGTGAGGATGTTCAGTTTTGGTAGTCCATATCAACCCGAAGACCTCCATTTTTTAATGATTAGCAAGGGAGACGCCCAAGGGCTTTGAGAAGGTACCAGTAACCAGCGTCTAGCAATTTCCTGAGCTCCATCCTCATTTGTTGCTCCACAACTTTTGACTTGCGGTAGGGTTAAATCTAATGGGACTGGCATCACCAACATCAATTGTGTGGCTCCAATCCTTCATGTGCCCATAATCATGATCAGACTTGGAGAAGATATCACTATAGACATATAATAAGGAGTGAACTTCTTTAAGCTCGTCTGATTTTTTTCATATGATATATGAACATCATGCAAAGCAAACAGCAATTTGTCAGTAGGTAGGCCCATCTCTAACATAGACCTGATGCAGTGAACTTTCATGAAATCATCAATGGGGATGAGAAAACCTTTTTCTTATCACCTGGTGTTTTTTCACAATCATGTCCTGCTTGGTGAAGTACCCCAGCAAAATATTGATAGTCGCTGGTAGGCAGGATCTAGTATTCCAGGTACTATCCGGGGCTTTAGATGACTTACTCTGTCAACACTTGTTAGGTGAAATAAACAGTTCCAGGGGAATTTAAAGTAACCTTGGTGCCAATCACCAGTTTCTCCCCAGACCTAATTACCATCTCCTCAGAGGCATAAAAAGGAATGCCTTCTGCGGCGTCCACAGACTCTGGCAGTAGTTTTGTATTCGCCTGGATGTGGTGTAGTGCAATGATAATGCAGAGGAAGGGTTTAATCAGAAAGGAGTATTCTTCTTTGAGGGGCTCTTTATTTAATAGAACTAGAGACACCTCATAGCTGAAGGGGAGAGGTAACCCTGATTCAGGTTGATAGTTCCATTGTATTTGGCAAGAAACTGGGTGCCAATAGCATGTAATAGTAGTTGCTTTCCAAAGCCACAGCAGGGGCTGACAAGATAAGTTTCCAAATCGGAGGGGTAAGGAGGAGTAGGCCCATTAGCACGAGTGCTGGCAGGACCCACCGTCCCATACTCTTGAGAGTATCCAGTTCAGGTGCCAATTTGATCTTTTTGATGAGTTAAGAAGAAACTTTTTGATTGGGTAGCAAGTGTCTAGGGTGGCCATGACACGCACATTGTTGAAGCCTACCTCCACCTGGTAAACTGCTTTACCAAAACTAGGGAAGAGCTAAAACCTTCTTAAGACAGAAAGTAGAGGCAAGTATCTTTAGCGGTTCCAGGATATTTATCTTTGATTATAGAAGAGTAGGAACATGCAAGATAGGGAAGATCAATAAAGCAATGCGCTGGTCGTCAGCAGTGTCAATAACCTCAGGGCACCTCAGAACTTTGCTCATATAGGTGACATTGGGAAACATGGCCTTATTTACACCTTCATGGCTTAGCCAGTCTGGTATTTCTACTTTAGCTGGTGCTCTGAGGACATATTGCCCCATGTATTCGTAGCCCCCTTCAATCTATTATCTTAGGGGTTGTCTATGCAAGCCAAAGGGGAAATAGGAGGTGAGTTAGGGTTAAGCACTTCAGGTGGGGTGGCTATCTTCCTAACAGACGCTTTTATAGTAGGCCCTTCCATATTGCAAGAGTTACCATTAGGGTGCGCAACATTCAGCTTGACTGGGGGAGAAGGCACTGCAGCTTCAATGAGCTTGTGCAAAAGCACTTGGCTCACTAGTTTGAGACTATCAGACCTATGAGATATGAAAAGTATCTGTTTTTAGTCGCACTGAAGGAGCATGTTTAAGGGGTCAAACAGCACAATAGGGCCCATGATGATTGCTGAAGCCTCCTTTTACTGGCCTACAGGCGAAAGATCTTCATAGGTTAGAACTTGGGTGCCAGGAAGTTAATATGACTGGATGATATGCTACCCATACTGGCAGATCGGAGTGGAATTGAGATGAGTCTTGAGATTAACAAAAAAGGGTATACAAATTATAATCGAGCAAAGTGATGACCATTTGGTGAATCGAGAGGATTTATGCTAAGATTTGATATGTATGAGAGTAATTCAAAAGGGAAGAAGAATAGGAGATTACCAAGCTGAGGATGCATCTGGCTTGGGGAACTGAGATATAAAGAGGCACACGGAAAATTTGAAGAGGTGGTCTTTTCTGGGTGATAAATGAGTGCAGATAAGTCTGCGATTTATATTAAAATAAAGGTTGAAGTAAGGGGTGATAGCTCCATACATAGTTTATCAAGTTTTATTAAGAAGTCAGTGACCCTCATATCATCCAATTTGGTTGCTCAGTGGCTAATACCCTGTGCAAACCAACTTGGCAGAATCGAGCCTAGACGCTGAGAATTAACAGTGGTGCTCACTACAGGGGGCCACTAGGCGACTGTAGCTTTTCAGCATTAAAAATACATTGATGAGTCCTCATTTGTTCTGAAATAATTTGATCAGATTTCAGGCGTGGTATGCTTAAGAAAGCTGAGAGGCACCTAACTACAAACCAACATTATTTACTGTGACTGAACTGGGGGATGATGAAGCTATGATCAATCTGCAATTGGAAAATTGCCCCGAGCTGATGACCAACCAACAAGGACGCTCCACAAATGTGACTCCCCAACATTTGAGGAATATTATGGAGTGGCTGTTGTGCGGATATCGCCTATATGAAGATGAGACTGGGAAAAAGCCCTGATTTTATTCTATAACCAACGTGACCAAGAAAATCGCTACACTCTGTACATGTATTATTTGGATGCAACTACATCATGGTTGGCTCGCCACCTCAGTACCCACAGAATCAAGGAATATCTAGTCGCTTATGTGCAACCATCAATTCGCCAGCTACTACGCGTGCTGGTTCGCCATAATATTAAAATTGGAGATGTTTTACAGTTTGCGCAAGCGCAGCAGCATGATACTCACCTCCTGTTTGCATGCCTTGATCATTCCTTTTTGGAAGTACAAGGGTATTGGCACAGATGGATCATTGTGTTGGGGACATCCACTGTTGATTGGACATTCTGTTACCTTAATTAAATTTAGAATTACCTTGATTGATAGGAGAACTGCGGGAGCAGCATGGCCTATTGGCAGAGTTGATTCAGGGCGTAATGACATTGGGGAATAATACTGAACGCTTTATGATGGAGCTAACTAAATGGGTGGAAGCTCTAGAAGGCGTGATTGCCCAGCTCAAGGAAAAATTACCCTGATGGAATGGCAAGTGGCGGACCAAGTCAGCTCTCAATCAGCTGAATTAACCCAACTTTGCATTAAATGGAGTACCCAGAGAATGACAGATAAAGTGCTTGTCCCTCGGTCAACATCTCCCAAATATCTCCAGCTTATTCAACAGGTTACACAACTGGAAGTTGTTAGTCAGGCTGAGCACCTATGAGCCTTCCCTCTTCCAATTGGTGAGACAATAGAGTATGCGGCCATGCAAGGGTGCCTTGATACCCTTCAACGGGCCAACGAGGGATTGGTATGAGAACAAGCCTCTCTTGTTAACCAAATTAATGATGCCAATCGATAAGCAAATAACGCTAGCCAGCAGCAAACCTGCCTTCAGAATATAACCAAAGAAGTTCTTTCGCAATTACAAGCCATGGAACAAAAATTGAATGTGAGAGGGAATCTACCGGGAGTTGCAACACCAGTATGAAATGCTGCAAAAGGAATTTCAGGATGGACAGTGTAATGCTATTTAGTGAAAGTCGAGCAGTTGATCAATGAACAGTCCGCGGGGCGTTCTGGAGCTGGGGGAATGGGACAGTTAGTGGTTTTTTGGGGGAAGAATGCTATGGATCAGCAAACAAATATCCCTCAGGTGGTACAATGGACCCCCTGCGTGACACCACTTCTTCTGAGTCCTTTTTGACGGATTTGAGCCCATCTGGCAAGCTGTATGATAACGCACAAAGGGATGGTTCCCATAGTCACTCTGAAACCAATTTGCCTTCTCCTTGCAGCAGGAACCTAGAGCAAAGCAAATTCATTTGTATCAAAAAATTACCTCCTTTCAGTCATGTCAGGAACCTACACGGTTATTTTAAGCGTTTATAATTTGCTGTGGAAGGGGCTACCAATTGACAAAAAGATTTTGTTGCTGTCTGCTTTAGATGTGGAAAGTGCTGATCAAGTTACCTGCTATCTTCCAAATAGCTCGGTATCCTATGAATAAGTTAAAGTGATTGTTATCCAGCTGTTCTGGGGCGCTACCAAGATGGCTCAACGGAAAGCCAATTTTATGACTATACAGTTTTACTGAAATGAGACCCTGTTAGAGTTTGCTGTGCAGTTTTCAGCAGAAGCACACGTCTTACTTGGAGCTAACATTTTATCAAATGAGTTGTTGGTATAGTGATGATTGCAGCTGTCAAACCACATTGGGAACTATCTAACGCTATGTCTCACATGTTGAATGGAGATACAGGACTTATTCAAATTGTGAACACCTTATGTCGACTCTCCGCCATCATCAGCGCCCCCAACGTAGCCCAAAAATCTTTGCTGCCCCCGCTCCAACCCCTTCAGGATATAGGCCGCAGTGACTGGGTGATCAGCCTCTGGAACATATTCATCCCTCATATGAGTCAGTGGACACTTTTTGCCCATGTACGCTTCACCAGTTTGTCCGCGACCTTGGAACCATACTGGCAATTTCTGACCTGGTCCTTCCGCCCCAAACCATATACAACCTTTTATGAACACTTGTTTCTAGTGCAGATGAAGAGGGCATTATGCGGCCAATTGCCCTAGAAAGCCACAAGTGTATGCCATGCCAACTGAGAAAGTCAAACAGGGAAAAGCTTGAGCAGAGTAGAGATGGGAAGCTCTATCTCCGCTGAGTCCAACTCACTTGTCTTTAACAATTCCAAAATGTCTTTTTGGGTAGAATTCGAACCTCTATTGGATGATTTGTTATACCAGCAGCTTTTGTCAGATACCCCTACTTCCGCTTCCAAGAGTAGAAGTTCACCCCATTGGACCGAGTTCTGCCAAGACGTGCAGAAGCCATATGCGTGGCAGATCATGGAACAGACTGGCACCAGCAACGTGGATCCTTCGCCAAACGTCGCCTCTTTAGCAGGGGTTAATGTAGCCATTCCGGTGGAGAAAATCACTAGTAAGTATCCTCAGGTTGGCAAGGGCATTTCCTCCTTTTTGAGTAACACAAAGCCCTTGAACGTAAAAGTAATAAACACTGATGGTTCTTCTTATTCGGAATGTACTTACTGCAACATTTTTGTTTAGAATACAAAAATCCGCGCTATCATAGACATTGGAGCACCGTTGAACATAGTCTCTACCTGGTTGGTGGCTAAACTTAGGTTGAAACTGGATGTGGACCATCGATTAATATATGGGACCCTGGGAACGCACAGAATTGTGTCTGAAGGAGCATATATCACATTGCCTTTGCAATTTGGGTCAGTTCCAGGTGTCCACTAAAGCAGTGGTTTTGCCAAATAACAACTATGATATGTTAATTGGTGCAGCTTTTATGAGGAAATTTGGCGTTGTGATAAGTATGGCGAAGGAAACTCTTACTATTTTAGGCCAATAGATTCCTGTGTATTTTTCCACTTATAAGATCCCAACGGATCCAGTCCACTCCAGCCAGATCAATCTAGCATACAGTGACAGAGTGATTCCTGTTCATCATTGATAACTGAGTTGGTGGACCAGGACCCTCCCCAGCCAGATATATGAGTACAAAGGGTCCTGCTTTGGGCAACGATAGCTCTGAGCCTACCATCTGGACACCAGAGCATAGTAGGGACTGGGCTTGAAATCGATGTCCTTAAAGGGCTTTATGGAGAAATTATGGCACCTCACCAGCACTCGCAGTTTGAACCAATTGTGGCTCCATGGTTACTGCTACCAGGGTTTGGGGAGGTGAAAAAGCTGCTAGCAAACTTACAGAAGAAGGCAATAACGATCCAGCGGCACCAAGTGGTGGCTTACCTACACTTAGTCCCTATAGAGGAAGTTCGTCATATTCATGATTTCAGCTAATGGGAGAATCTTGGACTACCAGCAAGATCATTATCTGGAATACTGACCGTGGTTCTGTGGAAAGCGCTCACAGGATTATCGGCAAAACAGCAAGATGATGCTATGGCACTATTTGAAAAGTAGCGGGATATTTTTGCATATGATGATCATGATTTGGGATGCACTCAAGGGATGGTACATCGGATAGATATGAGGGATCACCCTCCCATTTGATCGCAACCTACTAGACATTTAAAAGTGGTGGAAGAGGTTGTCTCCAATGAGGTGGATAAACTTATTGTGCAAGGAATGCTAGAGCCGTCAAACAGTCCGTGGGCATCACCTGTGCCCATCATAAAGAAAAAAGATGGCTCAAATTGAGTGGTTATTGACTATTTTAAACTCAATAATGTAACAAAGAAGGATTCCTACCCTCTTCCATGAATTGACAATGCGTTAGACCAATTAGAAGGGGCGAACTATTATTCCACCATGGATCTGATCTTGGGGTACTGGCAGATCGAATTGCCATTAGCAGAATGGGAGAAATGTGTGATCATCACTTCAAGAGGGTTGTTCCAGCTAACTCGCATGCTGCAAGGGTTGTGTAACGCCCTGGCTACGTTCCAGCGTGCCATGGATATGATTTTAGGTGATTTAAAGCTGTTCTGTGTCTTAGTTTACCTTGAAAACATCAATGTGTTCTCACGGACGTTTACAGAGCACCTGGTCCATTAAGAACAAGTGTTTCAGTGCCTCGCTGCCACTAAAAAAATTAAGCCGCAGAAGTGCCATTTCCTTAAAGAACAATTGGAATACCTCAGGTTTGTCATGGATTCAAATGGGCTTAAACCGCAGCTGGCTAAGGTGGAAGCAATAAGCAAGATGACTCACCCAGGTAATAAGCGGGACATTCAAGTGTTTTTAGGGATATTTGGGTATTACTGATGGTTCATTCCCAATTTCGGCTACATCAGGGCCCTGCTTTTCGAGTTGCTAAAGTAAAACGCTTCCTTTGGTTGTACGGAATGATGCCAGAACGCCTTTGATGTGTTGTGAACCGCGTTAGCAAGCGCGCTCATTTTGCAATGTCCCAACTTTGACAAACAGTTCATAGTACAAATGGACACATCTCTCGCTGCTATAGGGGCAGTATTATCCCGGAAGGATAATGATGGCGTGGAACATCCTGTCACATTCTGTAGTCAAAGCTTGAACTGTCATGAATAAAACTACACTGTAACGGAGCAGGAGTGTTAAGCGGTGATCTACGCTTACAAACAGTTTCAAGTATATTTGCATGGGGTAAGATTCCAAGTAGTGATGGATCACACTTCCTTGCGCTGGCTACAGAAGCTTTGTGAACTAGAAGGACAGCTTGCACGTTGGGCTCTGAAGCTTCAAGCATATGATTTCGAGATTTTACATTGATGTGGGAGCAAAACATCAGAATGAGGATTGTCTTTCTTGGTTGCCAATGGTCATATCATGGCAGATCTAGCTGACATAATTTACATAAAGATGGTGGTGAAAAAATACCAGGATAAGCCGCCGCAGGTGATCAAGGTGTTAGATGGACACAGGGAGGATACCTTTGTACAAGGGGAAGAGCTATATAAATGGATCAGAGACTTGATGCTGAATTTCCCAAAACCTTCAGCTAAACCCTTGATTATTATGGATACTCATCGGGCTGTAGGACATGGAGGATTGTGGAAAACGCTAGAGTTTTTGTGATTCTGATACTTCTGGGAAAGCATGCATTATGACGTATTGGAAATGGTTAGATGTTGCCATCAGTGCCAAGTGGAAAAGCCTTTCTGCAAGAAAACCACATATCAGCTAGTTAAACCTGGTTCAAATGGCACACCGTTTCCATTGATGTAGTGGGACCTCTGATGACTAGTGCCAATCAATCTAAGTATATAATCATTACCATCAATAGTTTTACCCAATGGGTGGAGGCCAGGGCTATTAGCAACTTGGGAATGGTCACTACTGCCAAGTTTATTATAAAGTGTGTTATACAGCGGCATGGCTGCCCACAGTTCATTCTGACGGATAACAGAACCAACTTCACTTTGCATATCCTGCCAAAGTTAAATGAGTTGATGGGAATCTGTGGGGTTTTGACCACCCCCTATCATCCAGAATCAAATGGGATGGTGGAGAGAGTCAATGGAACCCTAGTGAACATACTCCACAAATTGGTAACAGATCAGCCCTCAGAATGGAGTGCCCTTCTACCTACTGCTGTGTTTGCTTATAATATTAGCTATCATCCGGCCACTGGTAAGAGCCCATTTCAACTGCTGTATGGTCAACATCTGGCTCTGCCTGCCTTGCTTTATTTTGTGTTTAGAGGACACTGGTGGTGTGAATCCTCAACGATATTTGAAGAAACTTACAGATACATTGATCAAGCTGCAAATGGAAGCCTACTCCACCAGTTTGGCCAATAAGATTCACAATCAGGCGGCTAATCAGAAGCAACAGAGTGGACTTCAACTGTTTGCTGTGGGTGACCATGTTTTATTCCACGACCAGCACGGATTTGGGTGGAAAAACAAGCTCTCCAACATTTGGGCTGGGCCGTTCAAGATTATCAAAAAACTGGCATGGATGTCTACACTATTAAGGAACCAGCGGGGGGTCAGATCATCAACTGAGTTCATGCAAAGTTCCTCTGAGCATATAAACAATAAGAGCATATCGTCCAGTCAAGGGGAGGGGTATTGTCAGGAAGTTGATATGACTGGATGATACGCTACCCATACCAGCAGATTGGAGCGTAATTGAGATGAGTCTTTAGATTTACAAAAAAGGGTATACAAATTATAATCAAGCAAAGTGATGACCATTCAGCAAATTGAGAGGATTTATGACAAGATCTGATACATATGAGAGTAATTTGAAAAGGGAAGAAGAATAGAAGATTACTAAGCTGAGGATGCATCTGGCTTGGGGAACCAAGATATAATGAGGTACACAGAAGATTGGAGAGGAGGTCTTTTCCAGGTGATAAGTGAGTGCAGATAAATCTGTGATTTATATTAAAATAAAGGTTGAAATAAGGGGTGATAGCTCCATACATAGTTTATCAAGTTTTATTAAGAAGTTGGCAATCCTCATATCATCCGATTTGGTTTCTCAGTGGCTAATAACCTGTGCAAACCAACTCGGTGGAATCGAGCCTAGATGCCAAGAATTAACATTTGGGTTTCACCATGGCTTCATCAGTTGTCGCATAGGTATAAAAATCAGCTACATCTTAAAAATCTTCTTTTTATGTTGCGGACTTTCTGAAAGTTTTACTTCTCTGAGATGATATGCCTGGCTAAGAGTTTGAGAAGCTAACCAATTAACATGGCAGCAATGGAATCATCAAGTGTTAACATCTTAGATGTTGATAACATCTTGGCGGCGAGGTAAAACTGCTCAGTGAAAGCAGTGATCAGGTCACCTTCATAAAGACTAAGGCGCAATAAAGCCTGTTTTCCCAGTTTAGACTCTGATTGGATCCAAATTCAGCTACAAGAGCTTCCTTAACCTCTGCCCAGGTATGCAGAGGGTCACTATGAGAAACCAATACTTCTTATGCCAGGTGACTTAAGAGAGGAAGGATATGCTTGATTTTCTGTTTGTCAGTCACGCCTTGCATGGCAGATTCATAGACATACACAAAAGAGGCAATGTACCCTTACCAAGGGTAACATGTATTTAAAGGGGGTTTTAAAGGGGCGCTGTTCGAGATTTTTAAGGCGTTATAGAGAGCTTGCTATTTGTTGTTTATAAGCAAATATCCTTGGTTCATTATCAGATGGAAGGATAGGAGAGTTAATCATTTGAAAGTCCTCCATTTTAGTTGAGAGAAGGTGGTGTACAGGTAACCCCTGTAGTGAGATCCACCTGTTGGAATCCAGGCGGGTGTGAAAGCTCACAGGTGCTAGGTGCACAGGATTACAACAATTGGGCTTTTATTGGAGTATTAAAACTAGTATATCTATTAATAACGTACCTTAAAAGGATATATTTAAAAAAGGGGCGGGTTTTTTAGGGTTTTTATTTATATTTAAACTCAGGGTTTCAGAAAAAAGAAGAACCCTCATTACATTGATATCGTTTGGTATTTAAAAAATTTTGAAGATTAGTAGAGTGAGGCGATGGAATTCAGAAAAGGCGAGGGGGCTTCCCAATTTGGTTAGATGACAATTTAGCTTATTTCATCTATGGAAAGCTGTATCATATGAGTAGTGCTTAGATTGTTAATAGGGGTTTGAAGCCTGGAATAACATACCATTGAGGAGCATTTCAATATAATTCCTCCATTATGCCATCTTGCACATAGGAGTGGTTTAAGCAAACACTGAACCTCTAATTGGAAATTTGATAATATAACTTTTCTAATACCTTGGACCCCTTTTAGCTCTATAAAAGGGGGAGTAGAACCAATACTCAGATTATTAGTATTCCACTGTGAACTAGTCCCAGATTTATATTCATAGTTGGAGAAGTTGACACCAAGAAATTCCTACTACCTAGTGAATTACCAATTGTCCGACCATTGGACTGCTGCTTCCCCCTCCATTATGACTATTGGAACCTCCATGCACCCTGACACTATGGAAGCTCACTGTTGTATCCCTTCCCCTTCATGTACTAGCAACATATGAAGTCAGATAGTGACATCGCAGGCCTTTTGGCACTTTAGCCATGAAAATCAATTTCTTGTTTGTCCAGTTAATTTAATAAAGTTTAATAAGAGGGCACATATGCATAATTTTACTTGATCTTTTTGAGATTAGCATAGCTGGAGAGCCTGAGGTTGCTAAATTGGCAGAAGTAATGAACTTATTGGATTTTGAGAGTAAGGAGTTAGTTATGCTGAAACTAAAGAAGGCTAGCATGTTATACCTTAACAAAAAGAACTTTTCAAGGCGTTTGGTGGAGCTTAGAGGATGACCACTCATAAGATGGAATTCCTTAAGACCTTTTTCAAAAAGTATGAATCTAATAAAGTTTATTGTGAACGTCAATATTTGGAGGCGCAGACACAATATGGGGCTAAAGTTATAAGATGATTTTTGATGCTAGATTGCTCTCCGCTACAAATGTAAGCCTTATACGGAATTGTATTACATTTAGACCCGGTTATGAATGAAGAGAATGATATTACCCATATGGTAAATTGGCTCCTTCGCTGCACTGTCACATTTGAAGCACCTTATTTAATTCTTCAGGAGCCACGAAAACAACCTAACTGAGGTATCTCCCCAACTAAATTATTAACTTGGTCATATGACCCTCATTCTGAGAAGCCTGACCTTAATCAAGTCGTTTGTTATCTTTGTAAGGATTTGAGACAAGCCAATCATTGCCATAAATCAAGTTCTATGGATAGGGTTCATTTGCTGAGCCCTGTTAAAGAGGAGGACTTGGGAAAAGTCAGGGCTGAGTAGAACAAGTATTTTACACAGCTGCCTCTTCTAAAGAACCCCAAGTATGAAGAAACCTCTGACTCAATTTTCCATCTGGTGGAAAGATGACAACTCCACCTCATCTCTAGCAGTTCAGTGTTTAGTATCTAAAAATAATGCTAGTTGTGATCAACCCCTCTCTGAAAAATTGTGAAACAAGTTGTCGCATAAATAGTAATAAAGCTTTAAATTCAACAATTAGTAGTACATGAGCTACAATTATATCTGGTGAAATTCCCAATTGAATGGGGTCCATTTGGCTATGTCTATTGAGACTTTAATGGAATCCAGCCCTGAGCTAGGCATGTAGATTCAAACTTTTTCTAAGTCAAGCGGACACTTTGGAAGTTCTAGCAATATATCTGGCAGATGTTTATCCTTTGAAATGCACTTGTATTGATATTTCAATAAATAAATTAAAAGACTGTGCAATTGTGGACAGTGTGGCATCATTTAATAGTGTGTTCACTAACCTATTGAAGAGAAATGGCCTTGCTCCTGACATAATCATCAGCATCTATGGTACAGCTGACCCTCAGACCACAACTTCTGAGGAGCAATAAGTGCGTTACTGCTGCAATATGGTTCACTGGTGAATCCCGCTACCACTAATGTTCTCCCAATTAAAAATCCAATTTCCTAATTGGAACCTCATTCATGAGAGCTCATGGAGCCAAGGATGATTTTGATGAGATTACTTTTATAGTCCTTGGACAAACCCTTCAGTCATTTTATTATTTTATAAAGATGAGGCCCCAGCACCTCAAACCTAGAAGTTTTTCAACTTAGTGTTCAAGAATGGTAGAGTACATGTGAGTTATCAGAGGATAGGAGCCTGTAAGTGCTGGTTACCCAACCAGATTTCTTAATCTATGGGTATTCAACTAATTGAGATTTATCATATGGCCATTCTGGAAGTCCATCAAGTATTAGTGAACAAAAATCAAATTTGAAATTCCTCCAGGATTATACGTTGAAATACTAGTGTCATTCTGTTATTCCTATTCGGAACCTGTCACTGTGCCTGGGTTTATCTTCCCCAACTATGGTGAAATTCAGGTGCTTTTAGCTAATCTGTATGCATACCCTACTCAGATAAAGTGACAACAGATTATCAGTTTTGTGAATATATTTCCAGACAGAGAAGTTAATAGCAAGTCTGTTTTGGTCACATTGATGAACCATGCTTTAGTGACAATATTGAGCAATCCATTTATTTTAAGTACCTCAGGAAAGCCTATCTGTGCTAGCTGTAGGAAGCCAGCTTTTCTTTGCTCTCTGGTGCTTACGCTGCTGGATCCTGCAAAAATTTCGATAAATTTAATACATTTACACTAAAAAAATTTGGGGTTTTAAGAGTTTTAATTAGTAACGTGGGGTAAGAAAGAAAAAATAATCAACTCAATATCCAACCAATCCATATTTAAACTGTATCAAGGTCAGAGGGAATTCAATAGTAAGTTTGGAACAGCTTGTTACCATCTGAATTAGGAAATATGAAACGGTAGCCTATTGACACTCAGAATACTCACTTAGCTTAGGCTGACTGATGGATGTGAAAATAGATCTAGACAATTCATACCTGTGGTGTAGCAATTTAATATATTTTAGAAAATCCCCGTTCCTAAAATTCTTTCACCTTGGGGGACCTCCGCCACATCTATAAAAAGGGGTGGTCCCCCTTAGTTGTTTGAAGGAGATTGGGCGTGGCAGGGGAGAACCCACTGGGCTCCCCAGGATCCACTGCAGGGTCAGAGTAATCTGACTGCTTAATTTTGTTTTTTCCCTTTTAGTATTCAAAAATCGTGTTACCCCAATTAACAAGGTTCCACTAAGAATTGACCAGGGTCTTTTGGTCAAGACTATTGTTAGTATTTTTTAAATCGTTTAATTTAGCATCAAAAACTTGTAAATGGCCAACCTTTCCCCCTTTTTGGCTGAATTTGACTGAATACATTTTTATTTTAGCTGTGAAGGCAAACTGTCTGACACTAGCTGAGGATGAGAAGAATCAAGCGCTGTCCCTTTTTGAAAAGTTCAGCATTTTTTGCAAATGATGAATGTGGTTTGGGTTGTGCACCTGATGTGCTATACCATATCAAAACCAGAAATCATCCGCCAAATTTAACTCCATCTGGTTAAACAATCAAAAGTGACAGATGAAGTTTTTAATAAAAAGTTATATTTGTGACGAACAGGCTCTCTCCAGTATGCAACAAATGAATTTGTAAAAGAAGCTAAGTTGCAGTCCATATAGCTGAGACTACACAAGAGAGAAACTTCCTGCTATGTGCATTGAGGCCGTGATCAGTTATTAAACCATGTAGGATAGTAGCCAGAATGCTGGTTGACAATAGTGCAATTTGTCCCGTTGACAAGGAATAGAGAGAAGCTAAAGCCTGTGCCAACTCACTATCATCATACATGTTGAATCCTGTTATACAATAAGAATATAATAAAAATAAACTTGGACTTTTAGTTTATTTGTCTTCAGGATTGAGAAAATGAAGTTAGAGAATCTAACTTGATTTCCTGCATTATATGTGCTGGAGAATGCTAGGCACTCTCATGGTTTAAAAAAGCTTAATTAAAAAAATGCCTTGTTCAAAACCTAAGCTTAAATTAGTACTAATGGGGTTTCGAACTTGAAACTTTCTGACTTTTGGCCTGCTTATGAGATCCAAACTCCAGATTCCAAATATCAGGCTTGAATGTTTTATCTGAATTATTATTCATATCATATTTCCAAACTGAACTATCTTGAATTTGATTAAATCTCATGGCTGAACTTCGGAACTCCTTCTCCATACACTTATTGGTAGCCCTAAAGGTAAGGACCATATGGCGGTCAGGTAGGACCTTGACCGTTACAATATTCAGCTGGTGCAGCACAGGATGTTACTACCCTCCAAGGGTCTTTGGGCCTCCCGGGTTCTGATTATTTAGAAAAAGGATGATTCAAACCGCGTGATAATGGACTTCCACAAGCTTAATAGCATTACTAAAAAGGATCTCATCCTTTATTATGGATTTGTGATGAATTAGACCGCTTGGATGGCGAGCAATATTTATCAGCCATGGATTTAATTTTATACTAATGGCAGATAGAGCTGCCCAAAGAGGAGCTGGAAATATGCGCCATGATTACAGCCCAGGGCCTCTACCAACTTATTAGAATGCTTTATGCTGTACAATGCCCTCATGACCTTCCAGCAGCCTATAGATAGTATCCTCAATAATTTAAAAATTTGTGCTCTTGTTTATTTAAGTGATATCAATATTTTTTTTCTAGAATGTTCAATGGTCACCTGCAATACTTGGAAGAAGTTTTCTGACATCTTGCTAAGACTGATTTGAAAAATAAGCTAATAAGTGCAAATTTTCCACGAGCAGTTGGAATAGAGTTTGTCATCAATAAGCATGGCTTGACCCCCAGTAAACAAAGGGTGAAGCTATTGAGCATATTGTGCAATCAAGTAGCAAGCGTGACATCTAGATGTTCCAAGTTATAATTTGGCTATTACTGCTAATTTTGTAGAAAATCTTAGAAAAATAGGTGAACTACTATATCTTCTCTTAGATAATGGTGTACCTTTTGAATGGACATGAACTGTCAGCTGGCCTTTGATAGACTATGTTTTTACCTTACCTAGGCACCTCTGTTTATGTACCCCAAGTTTGAGAAGTCATTTATCATTAAAACAGATGCTTCTCTCACCACCATTGTGGCAGTGTTTTCTAAACTCAATTCTGATGGAATTGAACATCAAGTTTCTTATTGCAGCCAAGTGTTAGACGCTCATAAGCAGAGCTATACGTCAATCAAGTTATAGTTCCTGTCTGTCATCTACACTTTTGGAAAATTCTGAGTATATGTCCATGAGTAAATTTCACCATAGTAACTAATCATGCCTCCCATTGTTGATCCTAGAACTTGAAAGAGCCAAAAGGGTAGCTAGCCCAATGGGATTTGAAATTAATAGCTTAGGATTTTAGTAAATGTGGCAGGTTGACCTTGGGAAAATTATACCATGCCGAGTTTCTTAGCATGTGCTGGTTTTGAACCTGTTTTAAACAAAGCCCAACCCAGAATAGATCAGGAACCATCCCACTATGCTACCACTCCTCTAAAGGCTTATGATTTTAAAATCCAACATCAACCAGCATCAAGCATAAAAACGCTGACAGGTTATCTTGACTGCCCATTGTGGCCTAAGCAGCATACATCGCTGATGAGTTATTTAATAAATGCTAAACCAAAACTATGACAATAAACTAGCGGAGGTTCAGCTCGCCTTAAAAAAGTTTTTGATGAACACTGTTGTCAAAATGGTAAGCTCTAAAAAACAACAATGATCAAAGGTATTAAATACCTAAACCAACAGAGAAGATTGCTATTATTGGGGTACACAAGGCAATAGGGCACGGCGGTTTCAAGAAAATGATGGAGATATTTAAACACACCACTTTTGGGCTTCTGAATTTCAATATTAATGAGACCCTCCGGTGCTGTAAGGAATTTAAGGTGGATGGGTCCTACCAGAAAGCCACCTCTTATCAACTGGCTAAACCCAAATGAGCTTTTAATACTTTTTCTCTTGACGTTATGGGCCGTCTGGCTAGCAATTATAGTCAATTTAAATATCTTATCATGGCCATTAATCAGCTCACAAAATTGGTGGAAGACAAAGCGGTAAGGGACTTAGGCACCACAATGATGGCTAAATTCATTTTGGAAGATATTATTCAATGGCATGGATACTCTCAGTTTCTGTTGATGGATAATAGGACAGACTTACATCCCAGATTTTTTTTCCAAGCTTAGTAATCTAATGAGTATACATGGGTTTTTTAAAACCTATCACCCCAAGACCAACGGCACCAATGAACAAGTGAATGGCACTCTCATTGGGTTTTTACATAAGATAATTATGGCAAAGGTGTCCAGTTTGAACTATTCTTGCTTCCGCCATTTGTGCTTATAATAGGTCTTATCAGTCTCATGGTGCATTCACCGTTTGCTTTACTTTATTGGAAGCAACCGGAGATTCCCCTCAATTTTATATTCCTGTGTTGGTCAAATGCTTATGACTCTATCAAAATATTTGGAAACTCTAGTGCAGACTTTAATCAAATTACAAAGGGCAGCGTATTCTGATACTGGCTCAAAAAGATCTAATGAACGAAGTAACAAAGACTGGCAGCCTTTAACCCACTTTACTGTAGAAGAACTAGAACTGTACTATTATATCCATAAAAATAGATGAAGTAGTAAGTTGGAGCACATATGAGGGTTTTTTTGAGATCATTGAGAAGTAATCCATAGATGCTTACACTCTAAAGGATCCTGTTAATGGCCACTGTTGGAATTGACGCTAAGGCATAAAATCTCAGTGCACAGGTATTCACTAACAAACTTACAAAACGCTGTAAGAGGACAGTGACCTTGTCAAACATAACAAAAAAGGGAAAACTTGTCCAACAAAAGGGATCATTATTTATAAAATAATTAGAAGCACAGGATAGTATCAAATAATGATAGTGGCTTTAAGGCTCGTAGGAAAGTTCTGTTTTTACTAAAGTTTCTGTTTAACATCTGTTGGACATCTACATGTTTGAGATGGGGTAAAGAGCATTTTGGGGGCGAATACCTCTACTAAGACTAAAAAAACCCTAGTCAATTTTTGGTGGAATATATCTAATTGGGTAATCCTTTTATTTCCATTTTCTGGCCAAATAGCCCCGCTGTTAATAGTTTGGTTACGTTGAAACTTCTGCGGATTAAGCAAAGTTGTTCAGACGTAACCCCTCCTCCTTCCTGCAGTTTTTTTCAAAGGCATAAGCAGAAGCCACCCCTATTATAGACTTGCCAGGGGTTCTGCAAGGTGAAAATAATTTCAAGGAGAATGATTGGATAAAGTACATTAAATCATTACCCTCCAGGTTTGTCTTACCTGTTATCAACTCAACATCTGTAGTCAAGTTAAAGAAGAGTTCCCTCAAGAGCTCCAACAGATTGTAATGTTTTATACTAAATCAAGCTATCCAAATGCTTATATTGAATTTCTCACCCCTCTCGTTTCTAGCCTCAAATCACTTCAAATACTTTGAGGCAACAATTAGGAGGGTTCTATATTACACCATGTCTAAATTAATTAATATCTATATACTACTAACATCTTAGTATCAATAAAAAGTTTTCTTATATTAACCTAAATTGTTTTATTATCCAAACTTCTCTACCAGCAGCTGAGAGTTTTGAGACTCCTACCACTGCTGAATAATTAAAATCCTAAGTTAAAAGCACTTGCAAGCATAAAACCAACCAGTATTCCAACATGTGGTGCCCACTACAGGGGCACCTGTACACCACAAATCTTTATAATAAAATGGAGGGCGTTAGAGTGAGTGACCCTCTCGCAATCCCCGCTGAGACTGAGCCCAGGATAATTGCTTTGGAAAAGCAGCTATCCAGTGCTTTGTCACGTCTTAAAACACTATGACAAAGCTCTTGCCAAGCCTCCCATGAGTGGCTCCTTCTGTCCAAAAACCCCCTTTCAGAGACAAATTTACCCCAGTATAGGGTAGAATTGCATCCTTCTTATTTGTTTCTGAGTTGTTTTAAAAGGCACTACTGGCCGTCAAAAAATTAGATACAACCTCCCTTGTTAGAGTCGCTTGACTCAAGTGGTAATGGTTCCAATTATGGTGACCCTCAGCACCTGGGCGGAGGTTAAGGAAGCCCTTATTGAAGAATTTGGCTCACCACAGAGTTTACGTAGGAGGAAACAGGCTTTCATATGCCTTAGCATGCAAGAAGGAGAATCACTCGTCTCCTTTGTTGATCAGTTTTATAGTGCAGCCCAATCACTCCTCCTTGCAAAGATATTATTTCTTGACGGTGCCATTGCTCCCATTTTATAAAGAATTAGGGGCCCACCCTTTTTGGCGATGCACATATCTTCATTATACGCTCTTTCAGGAACATTCGTGATATCAAGGAGGCTCTGCTAGCATTAGCCGATTTTTATAAACCTGAAATTGCGCATGGATTAATGAGGTATGTTTCAACCCTGACCCCCTTAGCCTCCTCTAAAGCCATCTCTATTTGGAAGCCTGATACCTCAGTGAAGCTCAAACATGATATTATTTCTTCATATGAGGATACCAGAGTATACTAGCGGGGACTGGTCAATGCTGCACTCCTTAACCTGCACCAAAAGGTTGTTTTTACAGTCAGATTCAACGCTGCCTCTCTCCCCTCTTTCTTCAGAGTGGCTTCCCAAGGCGGTTCAATAGTCACTTTCTTTATGGCGGTCATACCCCCTCTGCATCTCCCAGGCCATCTATAGCCCCAAACCTGCTCCCCTAGAGCAACCATGACTAGCTTTTCAAAAGTGCTAATCTAGAGACGTTACAGTTAAACCGCCTTCTCCAAAACTCAAAGGTTAAAAGAGTGCCAAGAATACATACCCTGCAATAAGGGAATCTTGTACCCTACCTTCTTTCCTTTGGACTCACTGATGTGCATAGATAACCCCTATGATGACAAATTTGAAGAGGTGGTGAGGATGTAGGATAATAGGTCTTAGGAGCCCCAGATGAAGTGAGGGTACCAGATTAGTTGAACCCTGAAAGAGTTGATATGGCTCTGATATCCCAGGGGACTTATCTCCAGCAAGTGCTGCAGTTTCTTGAAGTTATTGCCACTTCCGTGATTCTGAACAGCTCATTGATTCAATTATCTGATCTACTCAGCGTGTTATTACCCTACAATCTATCAGAAACAAATCTATGAGACCTCCCAAAGACTTGCCTTACTTTCCGTATCAAGGAAGTTTTAGCTCTCTCCCCACCCTTAGTGGCACCTTAACCAAGGTGGAGGTCGTCATTAACAAAGTAAAGGTCATGGCTATCCTTGATACTGGGTCTCCTGTGAATGGTGTTTCTACAAAGCTAATTAAAAAGATAAAACTGGCACCTGACCTGGATTACACCCAAGAGTCTGGAACTCCAGGTCCTAACAGCACTTACCCCGATTGGAGTATATCCCTCCTTGCCCATCATATTGAGAAGCTTTTCCTGTCAGCACTCTCTATGGCCTTGTCTAATAGCACATATGATATGCTCATTGGTACTCAGTTTATGCTTGAGTATGATGAAATTATCACATAAAACAGGGATATCTCTCTCTGCTTAAGTATGAGGTCTCCCTGGTACTAACCAACGACGTACTAATAAAACAATACTTTTTCTCAGTTGAGTACCTATCATCTACACTATCCCTACACTATACAATGGCGGGGCGAAGTATGAAGAGGTTACCTGAATCAATGGACTCTTTAGAGAAATTACGTTTTATACAGCAGAGGAGGTGTTGATTAAGGCAGGTGAACAAGAAGTGATTGACACCAAGATTACCCTGACTATCCCCCACAACAGCCTACTGCACAAAACCAGAATCTATGAGATAAGTCCCTTAGAGCCTTGGGCATTGCCAGGCATCCTAGACCCAGCATACCAGAGACCCATCACTATTCTACTGGGGAATCTAACCAGAAAGGACATGGTCATAAAGAAACATCAGGAGATGGGGAAAGGCCTGCTGATCCCAGTTGAGGAGATTAATCAGGTCCACTGCATCGGGTCTAGGTCAGATATGGGCTTACCTGCTGACAAATCATTATGTACATTGCCTGACATTCATATCTCCAATGACCTAACCCCTGCAGAGCTTAATAATGGTAATATTTTATTGGAGTCCTACAGTGACATGTTTTATAAGTCTGAGACCGACTATAGTCATATGAAGGGTTGGAGTCATACCATTGACATTGGTGATGCTAGTCCCATTTGATCCACACCTGATCATAGATCAAAAGTCAAGGAGCAACAGATGAGAATGGAGCTCAAACATCTACTAGATGCTGGGATACTGGTATCCTCGAAAAGCCCCTAGTCTTCACCTCTCCTGCTTATAAAAAGAAAGAAAAATGTCGATCATCTGTTGTGGTGGAGTACAAAGGCTAAACAACCTCATAAAGAAGGATATTTATTATATCCCTTGCATTCTAAAGTGCTAGCACAGCTCTCTGGATTTAAGCTCTTTCAGCTATGGACTTGGTTAGGGGCTATTGGCAAATGGACCTCACTTTACGATATCAAGTAAAGAGAGCTCTTATTTGCAGCAAAGGCCTATTCCAACCCATCCAACTACCTCAAGGGTTGTGCAACACGCCCGCAACTTTCCAGCGAGCCATGATCACATTTTGTAGGACCTTAAGTTAAGTTTCATCATCATTTATCTTGATGACATAACATTTTTTTCTAAAAACCCTTAATGGCCATCTAGTAACCTGATTGAAGTTTTATAACAATTTCGTATGTCCAACCTTAAGTTAAAGCTTTCCAAAGCACTTTTTTCTAAAAGAAATTATATTTCCTTAAACACGCCGTCTCATAGAACAGGATCCAAACCTTATAAGACAAGGTTTTGCTATATCTAAATGCTTGATCTCAAAACCCTGCGTGATATCCAGGTATTCTATGGATATGATGGGGTATTACATCAATTTATCCCCAAGTTCTCCCAACTGAGTGAGCCTCTTATACAGCTATTGGCTAAGAACGCCCTTTTCATTGGGGGAGCTGAACAAAAGGCCGCCTTTGAGATGCTAAAGAAGTTTTTGCAAAAGCGTTCAATCCTGCACCACGCTGATCATGGTAAACCTTTCCTCTTGTTTACTGATGCCTCTGACTTCGCTGTTAGAGCCATTCTGTCTTGATTGAATTAATTGGCGTGAATCACCCCGTCTCCTATTTCAGCAAGACATATTCAAAGCTGAAGAAAAAATATATTGTCACAAAGAAGGTCCTCCTTGCTGTCCTGCTGGGTTAAAAAATATTAACGCCCTTTCTTATATGAAACTTCCGTCACTGTGGTTAATGACCACGCCTCCCTGAAGTGGTTATAAAATACAAAGGATCCCATTGGGCTGTTGGCACGCTGGTAAAAAAGCTTCAACGCTATGATATGAAAAGGAGCACTAAGCTGAAACTCGCATATGAATGTTTATGTTTTGACTCAGCTGTATATCCTTCATCTAGATAATAGTGAAGCTGAGAGGCTGCACGGCCTCCTTATGATCCCTGACGCCTGGGACGACAAAGATAACAAATTAAGTAATTTTAGCCCGGAACTCCCAAAATATCAAGTTGGAAGGCGGGAAGTTTTACAAGAAAGTAGGGGTGAACTGGTTGCCCTATCTATGACTTGCCAAGTGAGTCCCTGTGATCATGAAGGTTGATTCTATACTGGGGCACAGTGGAGTGCATTAATATATGAGTGGGTGAAAAATCGTACTATTGGGAAGGAATCATGAAATCTATCATCAAAGTCCTGGATGCTTGCCTAACCTGTATGAAGCAATCCAGCTACAAACTCAAGTATTAATACCAACCCACTACGTCTCAACAACCTTTTCATGAAATAAGTTTAAAAGAGGTAGGTCCTCTACCTCAAAATAACAGTGGAAACCGCTATTTGCTGGTAGGCATTGATCACTTTAACAAATGGGTTGATGCTGTTGCTCTTCCAGATCAGACCTCCAAAGCCACTGCACCTTCCTACACCAATATTTTCACCTGGCATGATTGGCCCAAGGTCTGACTTTGTGACAACGGGAAGAATTTCACCTAAATGGTGGTCATGATTTTAATTACCTTCATGGGGTGTAACCTCTCTTCTCAACCCCCTAAAACCCTTTCACGAATGGTACTGTTGAAAGAGCAAATGGAACCCTGGTTTCAATATTATGGAAGATGGCCAGCTCAGACCCACAACACTAAGACAATCCTTGCCTAGTGCTCTCATGGCTATTATACCAGCTACCATCAAATCCCTAAAACGTCTTCTTTCTGAATATTATATGGTCGTGAACCAGGAGTACCTGCCCCGCTAGCCAAAGACATCTTTGGTGGGACAGATGATTATAAAAAAAACTTTTAAAGATTAGCGCAACACATTATACAGCCACAGTATGATACCATGACTAACCTAGCTAAAACAATCACCAAATAAGATGTAGCAGCTAATGAGCATAGGTAAACACTTCCTTCATTCCAAGTGTCAGACTTGGTACTCTATTACCACAACTTATTATTCCTAGAAGTGAAAAGCTTGGGTCCATCTGGGAAGGACCTTCTCCATCACTTACAAGAGAGGGTTGAGTACTCCACCAAATCCCTTGCTTCTGTAGTTACCATCAGCCAAGTCCATGGACGTTTCTTACGGCCCTATTCTCCCACTAACACTTTTGAGGGGGTAGTGTTGGACATTTGCATGATTCAATATAGGGTAAAGAGTATTTTGGGGGCGAATATCTCTAGTAAGACTGAAAAAACCTTAGTCAATTATTGGTGGAATTCTTCTAATTTAGCGTAATCCTTTTACCCCATTTTCCGGCCAAATAACCATGCTATTAATAGTTTTAGTTAAGCTGGACCTTTGGCGGAAATCAAAGTCGTTCAGAGGTCACCCACCTCCTTTCTGCAGTTTATTCAAAGGCATAAGCGGAAACCACCTTTTTATAGACTTGTTAGGGGTTGCGCAAAGTGAAAATGATATAAAGGAGAATGATTGGAAGTTTACAAAATTCTTACCCTCCAGGTTTGTCTTACCTGCTATCAACCCAACATCTGTATTCAAGTTGAGGAGAAGATAATATTAAGAGCTTGATGTTAAAATACCATTTAAGAAAATTGAGCTATACAATTACTTATAATGAATTTCTCACCCCTCTTATTTCTAGCCTCAGATCCCATTTTAATACTTTGAGGCAATAGTTAAGGAGGGTTCACTTTTACCCCCAAGTCTAGTTTTAATAAAGTTTTTAATATCTAAAGTCTTAGTATTATTGAAGTTTTCCTATATCTCTTTTAAGTGGTGTTTTAATATCCCCAAAACCTCTGTAGCTGCAGCTAAGAGGTCTGAGGCTCCTGCCACTGCTAAGTTGTTATGATCCTGTGCAGAAAAGCACCGGCGAGCATAAAACCAACAAGAATTCCATAAAAAATAAAGGTTAAATGATCTATTACTTTAGATTTTTTTGAAAGACATGCTACTTTCATTAGCATTTCTATTGGTGCCTTTAAAGTATACTTAGCTGACCACAACAATGGTAACTAGAGATGTAAATCTGATTGAATATTAAGGAGCAAACCACTAAAAGCTCAGGGTATTTCCAAGATTAATTGTGATCAATTAACTCTATGTAAGATTCTTTTGAATGTCCTTGATGAACGTAGATCCTCCTGCCAAATATTTAATGTTGATGCGAAGGGACCATATTGAGGGTAGTGATAGATGTAGGAGGAGCAGATCTAATTTGCTGAGTCCAAAAGACAACATAAGACCAGATTGAGGAGATTAAATTGCACTGGGTGGTTATAAGATTTGAACTTTCATATCTGTAAATCCATGGCGCCAAGGCGAAATCACCAAAAGTAATTTAATATAAATTTTTTCGATTCTTTTAGAAGTTAAGGGCCACGCGCTCAGGACTTCCTCAGACATTGAATCCTCCTTCTAAGTCTTAATAAGTAAATATTAGCTTAATATAGCTTGAGCTGATGGTTAGTCAAAACAAATACAACATTTCCCACCAATTGACCAAACATCAGGTATCAGAGATGAGTGGGGGTCCAAGAAATTATTGAGAGTGCAAAGCCAATTGGCCCAGATTGTAAATAGTACGTTTTGAGAAATATAGCATGTACATGATTGACTGAGTAATCCTTAGTGTTATCCTTCAAAGTATAGGCATCAGTTGATGTCTTCTCTAAGATCTCAAAAGGGCTTTTTTCATATAGATGCTAGTTTGCTAGTTCTCCCAAACCCATGATTTTTACCAGACTATATCTCCTATGTCAAATGAAGGTAAGGTCCAATGGTCCCCATTATCTCAGGCTTGAGGCTTAATCTTCCAAGTCAACGCAATTGAATAAATAGAGCTTTGAATCTGAATTAAGGTTTTTCAAGTTTGTCCAGACTTTGACTGTGGCACATACTCTCGTTTGACATACAAGAATACAGACGTGGGGGCAGCACCAGTTGCTTTCTGTGAGGCGACTCTAATGTAAAGTTTTCTGAAGCCAAGTGATACGCAATGTTATATGCAAATACAGTGGAAGGGAGAAATAGATTATAACTGGATGCCTTACCAGTGATTAGCTTATGCAGATTACTTAAAGGTGTACCATTTACCCGTTTGACAGTACACTGGTCTCAGGGTAGTAAGGCGTGGATAGTACCCTTCATATGCCCTTAAATCATTGAGCTTAGTAAACACTGAGATGTAAAATTGGTCCCATTACCAGGAAGTAAAAATTGGGGACATCCGTAGTGGTAAATGATATATTCTAAGGTAAATTTGGTGGTAGTAGTAGCCCTAAATATCTGACCGCCTTCACCTCCTCCCATTTGGTGAGGTGATCTATAGCTACAATAATAAACTTTAAACTGCCCTAAGCTATTGGACAAAGAACGTATGACGTTAAAGTTGACTGTATGCCATGCAAAGTTAGGTTTAACTAGTATATAAGAGGTGGCCTTCTGAAAAGGAGCTTTCACTTGACACTCTTGACAAAAGCTAAGACTTATGAACATCAAATGACATGGAATCCTAAAAAATGGGATCATAATTGTTCAAGCGTTTTCTTAAATCGCCCACGCCAATCGCCTTGTGTGCCGCAACAATCCTGTCAGTCTGTTCTGAGGGCCTTGGAACCAAAACGGCCTGTTTGCCAATAATCTTATAAAGTTTCCCGTCTTTAGTAAAAGTATTCTGTCTCAATTTATCAAGCTTACGTTAGCCCTCCACAGGTTCATTGTCATATTGCTGCGTTATCATTTTGTCAAACATTTCAACATGCCTATCAGCCAGTAAAGATACCGTCAGCAACTGGGACAGGCCATCTGCATTTTGGTGCTTGGCCACAGGGCGATGCTGATTATCAAATCATACGCTTATAACTTAAAGACCCAGCAGGTCAGTTGACCTTCTGGCTCTTTCAAATTCTATAATCAATGAAGCGACGAATGATCCATTACCATTGTAAAGTGTACTGCATAAATGTAAATTCAGAATTGCTTAAAGTATAAATGACAGCTAAACACACTTTTTGTTACTATATAGTTTTGTTAATGTAGATCTAAAGTCTTACTACAGTAAAATACAGTGTGGTCCATTCCATCAGAATCTAGTTGGGGCAATAATGCCCTATGGCGGTAAGTGAGGCGTCCATTTGATTAGTAAAAGGGTTTTTCAGAGTTTGGGTACAACGAAATCAGCCTGGGTGAGATATAGCCATAGGTGATTATAGGCCAGTTGGCAATCCGCCGTCCATTCAAATGATACCCTGTCTTAAGAAGGCGAATAACAGATCACCTATTTTAATGGAAACTTCACAAATTGGTGGTAATAGCCAGCCATTTCTAGGAAGACTTATATATGACAACTACTACTTGGACGGGACATTTTTTTAGTAGCCAACTTTAGCAGGCTGATGCCGTAAGCCCTGTTTATCTTTGACGAACCCCAGATACTCATTTTTTCCTGGAAGAAAATACACTTATGAGTTTTGATTCTCAAGTCAGCCTTAGCCAACTGACAAAAAGCCTCTTCTAATTTGTTGCAAATGCTCTGCAAACGGTATGGAGAATACGTTTATGCCATCTAGATAAACTAGGATGCAGGAAATTCTAAATCTCCTAAAATACAGACCATTGTATGTTGGAACATCTCTGGGGCATTGCACAGCCCTGAAGCACCCTAATGGGTTGTATAGACCATGGGCAGTAATCATAGCGCAATTCTCTTGTTCCTCCTTGATCAAAACAATCTACCAATATCCGGAGATTAAATCCTTAGCATAGATATAATTTGCTCCGCCCAACAGGTCTAGTGCATCATCACTATGATGTAGAGGATAAAAATCTTTTTAAGTGATTGCATTAAGTTTCTAGTAGCCATAACTACATTATTGGAGCCATCCTTATTTTTGATAACAAAAATGGGGGCTGCTCAAAGATTCTTGGATGGTACTAACATCTCCTGCTGCACCAGTTGGTTAATTTTATGATGACAACTCATCTGCTGCCTTAGTGCACCAGATTAGATGGAGGCGAATTGGCTGATGATCCCCCATGACAATTTTGGTGTAACGCCTCGTTAGACATCCCAAATCATAATCATCTTAGACAAAAATGGTATATATTTATCAAATAAGGCTAAAGCTTGATCTTTATTCTCTTCAATTAATCCATAAAGATGCTCCCTGGGCATTAGAGAGCATAGCAATTTAAATTTGGTGCCTTCAAGCCGTAGTTCTTCTAACGCACCAAAGTCATGGATATTGGATACTTCTTCCATGGGTAAGATATGAAAGAAAGCAACAGTCTGATGTCACTTAATTTATTTAGTCTATGGATACAAGTTGGCTAACAGCACCTATATCTGCCATGTTCTGACAGAATAAGCTAGGCGCGTGACAGGCTCCAAGTGTGAACGCTCAAAGGGGGCAACTATCTCCCCATATAACCCTTGGGGAATACAAAAATTGATTTTGGTTCCCACAATATCTTTATGACCTGGCAGAATGGTAAGGGTTGAATTAGTTCGAACTAGGATATCTTTGGACTCATCAATTTAATTTGGTAATCATCAAGTGCAGGTTTGGAGACACTGATATCCCATTGGTAATATACCATTCTGGTACACTAGGTTAACAAATCCTTACTTCCACTCTTTGGGGCCTCAATATTCCTGTTATAAAATTTGGAACGGTTTGTCTTTGCAACTCCAGCGTATTTTCTTTGAAGTTGTTCTTTACACCATACTTCTGCATATAAGATGTCCCAATTATAAAGTCATAATTATAATCAGGGAAAACAATGGCAGGAGCGGAGATCACTAAGAAACTGAACTGCAGCGTTAGCGCGCTATATGAGCCTTCAGAGGTTGTATTCTGAGGGCCACCAGTACCATAAATTTTCCAATGATCTATGTCTAGAGCAATACACAGTTTCTTCACCAACCAGGTAGACACAATAATAATTGGTGCTGAACCTTATGCAATAGCACGCACTTTGATCTTGTTCACCATAATATCAATATATGCACATCTAAGAATAAGCATCATTAGGGTATATTGTAAGGACGTCTAAGTCATCCGTTTGCCATAAATCATTCTTAAGTTCAACAAATAAGTGGGAACTATATGCGTGCAAAGATTAGTGGTTACTGCCTTGTGGACCCCAATTAACTTAGGGGCCTCTCTATAAGGGACGGAAAGCTCAAGAGTTCCTGACTGTTTCATGTAATGCTTTGAAATCTTCTGCCCGCACTTAAACTATGAGTCATTCCTGCCAGCAGCTGGTCAACACCACGATATTACTGTCTGCCATCCAAAATGCTGAAGGCGGAACAGCGCCGTTGTCTTTCCATATTAAGGAAGGAGATTTCCAAGAGGGTTTCTTATCTGGGAAATTGGTAGAGGAGGAGATAGAAAATCGCAATTCTACTCCGCCCTGCCTTCTCTCTTAGCTTCCTTTTCCGTCAAGTTTATGGAATAACTTGAGGCCTTGGAACCCCATTTAGAGCAACTATTAGCATGATGCCCCAGCTTCTCACATAAGTAGCAAATAATCTGACCACTCTCTGGTCTTCCGACATTAGGGCAATAATGAGGTGGTAGATCTTCCTTTAGGGAGGAGGTCTGAGGCCATGGTACATGAGCCACAAAAATGATTTTTAAGGGATCCTAAAAGAGATGGCGCATCTCTGAAGATAAATTACCATAAGAATGATATCATAACCCTTGTTCAGGCAGGAATCATGACTCTATATAAATCCTGGTAAGTCTCATAAGCATGACAAAGGGCAATTTGGGCATTAAGGTTTTTGATATACATTAGCCCCTTCCAGCATTTGGCTTCGAAATAACTGCTATGTGAAGGCTAGCACGTTCTCATATTTTATGAAACAAATATTGAGGAATTCTGTTTTCAAAGTGGTCATCCACTTAGATCCAATGAACTCTTTAATCAGTAATTCTTTAGCATTGTGGTAGTGGGCGCAATCCTTTGCAATTTACACATAATCAACCTTTGACTTTCAACGTCCAACAAATTTATGACTGTAGCTAACTTAGCATGCTCTGGCGCCTCAGCCATAATAAACTTGAAATAGGCTGATAAAGCTGTATACATTTTCATCATTATAAAATTTTGGAAAATTTACTAGATTAGCGTACAGCTGAGGCTCCTAAACTTAGAGAAGAAGGCCTGGTGTACCATACTCATTAATATTCAGGTAACCATACATAGAAAGTGACTCAGCCAGAAGCAGTTGGACTAGCTCTTAGGAAGGGCTTTAAAAGTTAAGCAAGCAGGGAAAGCGGTCATCAGCTGCTCTTGGGGTAGAGGAGTTTCACAAATGATAAATTTGACACGCTCCACTGGAGGAGTCATTGAATTATGTGTGGAAACTGATTCTATAGGACCAGGCACGGAGGTAAGGAAGTTATGTACCTCCCTTATAATAAGCGCCTCTATGCTTTTAACTTTGGTTTTTATTAGAATTGTCTCTTGATCTCTGGACTAATCCACCAATTACACACTAAAACCTTCATGGTGGCACTTTCAAAGGCCACCGTTAATTTCAACTTTGAATTGATCCATCATACTGGACAGCTATTGCTGTTCCGCCAAGATCACATTCTCAACATGCTCAGTTTATGATTAGTGGCCAGGAGGTCCGCTTTCAGAATTTAGATTCTCTGTTCTTAAGGATTGTACTTTCTGTCCTTGAGTTCTCAGATCTAGCCATAAGAAGTCAATGAGCTGGTGTAGATCAGTTTCAGAGTAAATTTCTATGTTTCAACAATATCTAGGGCATCAAGGCGGCGATGATAAGCAAGCCCATATGTGGTTAATCTTTTTACCAATTTGACTTGCTCTTGTAGTATGCCAATTGTCTCCTTATGTGGCTTCTTATCTCATATTGTATTTGACAAATCGCGTCAATGTTCGCCTGCAGAGACAACCAATAAGCAATTTTAGCCTTTGTATGTCATTCTAGATCTGCTTTCTGATAGTCCTCTACCTATGTGCAATGTTGGGCGATATCAGCAACAGATTTAGGGGTTACCCCATGTTGGTTCAGAAGGGCATTAATAATGCTTAACAAGTCAGCATTAATGTGGACAGTAAGCTCTTCCACTCGCTGTTGGGCTTCTTGCTCATACTGCCAATTAGCCAACACAACAGTCTGAAGGTCCTAAAACGCGTTGGACAAGCGGTCCTCTTGATGAGAATTATTCCTTTGTTGTGAATCCAAGAACATAACAAGACCTCCAATATATTTGTGCTGACGAGCTATAAGCTGATGTAATTCTCATTCAAGGGATGCACATATTGAGCTATAACGCACACCAGTTAATTCTGGGTGGCGAGTTGTCTAAACATTTTGTTTATGGTCAAATCTTTAAGAATCTGATAGTTATCGTACAAAGATTACTGATGCTTATAGTTTCGAGAACACAACCAGCTGGCCCTTATTCACATCATTAGCCCCAGGTGGTAGCCGTGTAGCAGCCATTAAGATATTTCCAGTACTTGAGCCTGGGGAATGTTCACTACTAAAAACCAACGCATGTGATTTAAGAGCACCAGAAGGAGGAAGGTATACTATTAATATTTTCATCCCTTCACTATCAGAACTGCTCAAGTAATATGGTCAATCACCAGATTGTCTTTGTCTATAGGCTCATAAAAATACTTTACCCAAAGTCCAATGTTGAACTAGTTCCCCTCCAGATTCTTATAAGAAAACTAGTCTTATGAACAAAGTGCACCCTTGTGAGCACCAAAATGTTGGAATCAGTGCTAAGGTTTCAAATCTCGATGCACAGGTACCCACTAATAAACTTGTAAGACGCTGTAAGGGGACAGTGACCTTGTCAAACTGAACAAAAAAGGGACAACTTGTCCAGAAGAAAGATCTCTTATTTATTAAAATGAAATTAGAAGCACAGGTTAGTATTGAATACTGAAACTGGCTGTCAGACAATTACAAGTTGGATAAAGTGAGAAGAGTGTTTTGAGGGAAAAATTGCAGATAATCCACAAAAAACTCTAGCTAATTTTGGTGGAATCCCTCAAACTGGTGAAATCTTTCTAAGTACACTCTTCAGCCAAAAAGCTCAATTGTTAATAATTAGGTTGTGCCAAACCCATAGCTGAATATTAAAAAGTATTATCAATTCTCTCCTCAGCACCTCAACTGTTCCATTCTACCACCAAGTCAGAGACCACCCCCTTTTATAGGGGTGGAGTGGTCCTGCAAGATGAAAATATTTTCCTGCCCTTTATATGGGTTAAACATATTAAATCCTTGCCTAACAAACTTATCCTACCCAGTATCAAACCATCATCAGCCTTTTTTTGATGCAAGAGAAGTTTAAGAGTTCCAATAGGTCCAAACCCCATATTCCCTAATTTGCTATTACTATCCTAATCAAAAACTTCTCGCCTTACTCAAATATGAGCCTCAACACATGTAAATACCAAGCATCACGATATTAAGAGGATTTTCTTCTTTAGCCTCTATTATTAATAATAAAATTTATAGAATTGACCCTTTAGTTTAATTATAGTATTAATATTTTTAATATAAGTGGTCTACAAAATCCTCTAAAAATACTTATCTCATCAGTAGAGAGTGAACCTTCTCCTGCAGATTATTGTGAAAAACCAGGGAAGAATAGCTTCAGAAAGCATCCAAATTCCCTGGATTCCCACACTGGCATTGGAGCTTGTGGGAAGTGTCTGTTTTCGCTAAAGCGCTCATTCAATGCCATAAGAAAAAAAGGATCTTGTACTTTTGGAATTCCTTTAAGATATGCTTCTTCAACTAGCATTACTATTGGTGCCTTTCCTTTATACTAAGTTGCACTCAACAATGTGTGACTAGAGAATAATTATCCAATTGAAGATTAGGGAGAAAATTACTAAATGCACAGGGTACTTACATTTTATTCCAGATCAATCAATTACAAGTAAGATCCTAGCAAATTTCCATAATAAACATAGATCCTCTTATTAGATAATTTACGCCGCTGCAAAGGGACCATATTGAGGATATTGATAGAGGTAGTAGGAGCAGATTTAATCCGCTAAGGCCAAAACTAATGCAAGTACTAGTTTAAGGAGATAAAATTGCACTGGGGAGTCATGGGATTCGAACAGCCATATCTGTAGATCCGCGGCGCCAAGATTAAATTACCAAAAGTAAGTTTATACAATTTTGCGACTCCTTAAGAAGTCAAAGGCTGCACGCTCAGTACTTCCTCTGACATTAAATCCTTCTTCTAAGTATCAATGAAGTGTAATTATTAGCTAAATATAGCACGAGATGATGGTTGGTCAAACCAACTGCAACAGTATCTTATTAACTGGGTGCACGCTAGGTTCTTGAAGAAATAACAGTTGAGTTTAGGCTAACGGCCCTAAGTTTTCAATAATTTAGTTGACCCCTCAGATCTTTGCTCCCTGATGTCTAGTCAGGTGGTGAAAATGTTGTTATTGACATGACTAACCATCTAAAATCTACTATCTTAATCATTATAATTTACGTTAACTAATGGGTAGATATTGAATTTGATTGGCCTATAGTAATTAGTTTGCCCCGCGGCCAATATTATTATATATAGTGGTCTAATGTAATAAATTACTATTAATTGATCCTTTAATCCCCGCCAGCACAACTCTCTCCCCCTTAGTTTATGGCCATTGAAACTGTAGCCTTAATTATCATTTCACCTCCTATCTTAGTTTAGCGTATTTTAAAATTCCCCTTGCTGGCGTAAAATAATTGTTAATAGGGCCCTTATATCTTTCTATGCCAATCGCTGGTAATTTGATTATATCCAACATAATAATTTTTTTAAAAAAGTTCAAACCCTAGCTATTCACCTTCTGACTTGCTTGGATATTAAAATTTTTGTCCTCATTTTAGAGTGCTGCATAGTACTCATGGAAAGCACCAATGAATGCTCTGGTAAAAGTAGAATATCTGGCGAAATTGTCATCTTGGAGGGGGATCTTTTTTCTAAAAAACTGTACTAGCCTAACGGGAAGATTACTTGAGCGATCCTGGGAGCTTCTGTCAGTATGTAACGCTACAGTTTGCTCCTTGGTCATCTTAATAAATTACTATTACTTTATATATGTTTTTCAATTGTGTTTTTGACCAAATCACTGTCCTCATACAGTACCTTGTATTTTTGATATATTGACCTGTGCGCTTGAAATACGACGCTCTAGTGCCAAATTATACAATGTACTTAACCCATTGAGAGTCCAAAATCTTTTTCCACCTCAAAATTTGGGTCTCTCTCTAACCATGATAGCGGTAACTTCCATTGTCTTCTTGCCTTTTAATGAGAAGTGATGTTGCGTGAGAGGAAGTGTGAATTTTCCAGTGTAAGGGAAGTTTTACATGTAAAGAAATGTTGTTCAGCATTTGTGAGATAGGGAAGGGACTTCTCATTTGCAAGCTTATCTACAGCATGGCACCTTGAGATGATAATCATTTGTATCACCATAACCAAATCATATAATTGGTAGTTCAGGGCTGCATGGCTTTTTTGTCATCAAACCTATTGGGTTTGTTAGTTCATTTGTCAACTATCAGTGGACCTGTTGATGAATCTTCTGGATGTGCTTATCAAGTTGTCCACAGCTTGAATATACTGAAGATCTGGGTCCAATGATGAAAACAGAATTATAATCAAGTTGGCGTACATTGCTGAAACTTTCAAAGACTTTTGTAGGGAGTTATTGTAGGAAACTGAGCTAAAGAAAGGTCTGCCACATGTCCTGAGAGGCGGTAGCATATCATTAGATATACTGCTCCAATTACTGGGGTTATAAACCATTTGGACATCAGATTAAAGCTTTTATTCTATGATATGCAGTGCTTAAACTTTTTACGTTGCACAATGCCTCTTAAATTCTTATGGTAACATGATGCACTCTATCTATAATTACCTTCTGGGCAAGTAGTCTAAGAAAAAGCTTGGGAAACAAACAGGCACGCCATCTCTTTGGCTGTAATGATATAACTATGGTTTGGAGATGAAAATTTTGTGAAGCAGACCACAACCATAACTGCATTGTACCACCATTACATGGACAAACCTATAATGAAATCCAATAAAATTTAGATTTTAGCCATTATGCTTGTTGGATGGAGTAAGGAGACTGTTTCGCCCTAGTCTATAAGACTTGAGGGTTACTGTAACGAACGGAAATCATCTGAAAGGATGAATTTCTGAACGTTACATTCCGATTGGTTTGTTTGGTTAATTCAAACCAAACCAATCGGAATTGTTGGGTATGGTAGAGTGGGTGGACAGACTCAGAGGGCTGGGCTGAGCCACTCCGACCATTCCTTAAGCTCAGCAGGCTTAAGGAATGAATTGGAGAGGCTCCTTGGAAGTGACTTTATAAAAGTTGAACCTGACCTTCTCGAATTCCAAATTGGAATTCTAAGTCTTGGCCTTGGTCCCCCCCAGTTTGGTCTTTTATTATTTTTAAAATAAAAATAAAGTTCTTTTAAGGTGTCGCGCCTTGCTTACCTGATATTTTTGGGTTTGGGTATGTGATAGGGGACCTCGTATTAGTGACAGTCCAGCCTCATCACTCCGTTTGCCACCATGTGGGCATTTCCAAGATTTGATGAGAAAAGATTCGCCTCACCTGTGCCTAAGTCTGTTTGGTTAGGTTGCCCGCCTGGAATGCCGCCGCTTGGGCATTTCCAGGATGAAATGGATGGGGTCTGGGATCCCCGCCCATGAAATTATTCCGACTTCATTTTGCTTCTGGTTGGAGGTGGTCCTGTCCCTCAGAGGATTTCCGTTTTGTCCCGGCTGTTGAGGAAACTGGCGCTGGGCCAACTCAGTGACCAATGGCCAGCCCTGCGACGTCAGTGAAATTCAAGGGTCTGCCAAATTTCAGGTTCCCACTGATTCCAGCAGCCGTGTCCGAGGGCACCTGTTCCCAGCAGGTTCCCTTAACCCTGGAAAGTCCCAAAAGGGGAGGATATTCGCCCCGACACCAGCGCCATGGGGTCAACCCCACTGCCAGCAGGACTGGGGAAGCGCCTTCCCAGTTGGGATGGGAAGGCCATTCTCAGGCCTGACAGCGCAAAGGGGATGGCCCATGGCCAGCGCTGTTTCGCGCCTTCCGGGGCTATCATTGGGGAAAGCGCCTTCCTGGTCAGGATGGGAAGGCCATTCCTAGTGGTAGCCTCTGGGAGGTGGTGATTTGGCCAGGCGTTGGGTACGAATGACCTTACCTGTTGGGGCTTACTCCAACAGCCCAGTTTCCAGTTTCTGTTCCCCCCATTTCCCCTCGAGAGGATTCTTCTTGGGGCTCAAGGTGACTCGCCCTGGGAAGACCTCTTGCCAACGATTTTCTCCCAAAATGGCAGCTCTCTGCCCCCAGAGGGCCGTTTTAGCGGGGGTGATGTAACAAATGGAAATCATCTGAAAGGATGAATTTCTGAACATTACATTCCGATTGGTTTGTTTGGTTAATTCAAACCAAACCAATCGGAATTGTTGGGTATGGTAGAGTGGGTGGACAGACTCAAAGGGCTGGGCTGAGCCACTCCAACCATTCCTTAAGCTCGGCAGGCTTAAGGAATGAATTGGAGAGGCTCCTCAGAAGCGACTTTATAAAAGTTAAACCTGACCTTCTTGAATTCCAAGTTGGAATTCTAAGTCTTGGCCTTGGTCCCCCCCAGTTCGGTCTTTTATTATTTTTAAAATAAAAATAAAGTTCTTTTAAGGTGTCGCGCCTTGCTTACCTGATATTTTTGGGTTTGGGTTTGTGATAGGGGACCTCATATTAGTGACAGTCCGGCCTCATCACTCCGTTTGCCGCCGTGTGGGCATTTCCAAGATTTGATGAGAAAAGGTTCGCCTCACCTGTGCCTAAGTCTGTTTGGTTAGGTTGCCCGCCTGGAATGCCGCCGCGTGGGCATTTCCAGGATTAAACGGATGGGGTCTGGGATCCCTGCCCGTGACAGTTACACATAAGCTACCTTTCAATTAGATAGGGTGTACTTTATGAGGTCATTCCAATCATGCCCGCTTTTAATCAAGTTACAACATTTCTTAACACAATGCTTCCCTATGGTAGGGGGATCATGATGTCCCCTTATGACGTGTGAACGCAGGACATAGGGAACTCACGATGTTAGAATATTATATTACACTATATTTGGGAATAAAATCAGGATGGGCCTTATCCAAGTCAATCTTTGACATGAAGTAAAGCCCTTCTGGGTCTTAAACTGATATGACAAGAAAGCATCAAGAAAAATCTTCTTCAATCATGGATCCTGGAACTAGATCAGAAGAAATAACCTCAAATACTGATCAGATTAAGGAATAAGGGTAATGATGGGTTTGTGTCCATGGATTTGGATATGGGCTTTAAGGTGGATGAAGACACTGCGAGAATTGCTGGTGGTAAAGGAGCCATGATCAGTTCTGGAGAATTACCTTAACTAAGTTAGAGTACGTGTCTAAAGAGGGATCCATTAGGGGAGTACATCTCAGGATATCAAATAAAATATGGGTAGCCCCTTTGACGAACCATAACAAAGTTAAAGCTTATATGGCCATGGTAAGTACTGGGCTGCATGTGAGCCACTTTTGAGGTTTGAGAAAGTAATAAAATACTTTTGTCCCTTGCATAAAGCCACGGATTTTTGGCGCCCTGTAAAAGGTACCTTTAGTGCATCAAAGAACAAAAACTGCAGCAACCCTTTGTCATAGATGACCCGCGTGTGCTCTGTGACACTTTTTTCTAAAATAGATAGGTTACCAGATGTTCCCGCCCCTCATGTTTTTCAGAAGGATAGCAGCAACCGTGGTACCAAAGCATCACAAGGCACAAATGGCCTATTTTAATCAGCATGCTTTAGAACAGTGGTGGTGGTGGGAACTTATTTAATAAATTCAAATATTTGTTGGCATTTAGGAGTACAGTATAAGGCGCAGTTTTACCAGTGAATGAAGGGGCGAGGACAGTCAAAAAAATTCTGGTGAGAACTTTTTAATTAAAGTGAAAGATCCTAGAAAATGAGAATTTGTTTCTACATACAATAGTGGCCCAGTGTAGATGGCCTCTTTTTAAAAGACGTGATGGATTAACCGTCTTTTAGGATAAAATTTATCAGAAACGTAAACTTCATATTTAGAGGACTTAAATTTGGATAGCTTAGAAACTAAACCAGATTTATGGAGTACTGCAGCCGCTGGCCAAATCCTTACCATGTTGTTCAGCGTAAGGCAAGTGGATTAAGATGTCGTCCATGCAGTTTATTCAACAGAAGAAACTGAGATCCCTTTAGGGAGATATCAATCCAGCACTGAAAAACAGCCGGTGTATTCTTCATAGAACAAGTGAAATAACTATAAATTTGTATAATAAATGCAAGGTGTGAATCTCCCAGCCACTCTTGGCCATACTTGACCTGCATTTTGTGGAAAGCGGTCAACAATTCAAGTTTAAAAAACATTACATTTTGAATTTTCCAGGGCTTTGTGTCCTCAAGAATAGTGGATATGGATTAGGAACATTCACTTAATCAAAGTGCCTATAGTCCATGAAAAGTCTCAGCTTACCATTAGGCTTCTGCACAAAAATTACCGGAGATGAAATGGGAGAGGGTTTTTGATTATTGACCCCTTCTTTAACATATTGGCAATCCAGGTCTTTAGAGCCTGGACTTCCTAAATCATGTAGGGATACAGGGGGCAGTTAATTTAATGAGGTTTCTATTAGAGGAAAACTCAGATAAAATATTAGTGATTTGGAAACTTATTAGCATCGTCCTCATCTAAATCTTCTTTGAATGGCGCAAGGATAAGAGGGTAATTAGTAACTTAAGAACAATATTAGCAGAATAGCATTTTACTGTTGCCGCTACTACATTTCATGTTGCCAGCGTGAATAGAAGGGGAATCTACCCAAATGAGAATCGGAATTGAAAGCTAACGTGTTTTTCTCTAAGTCAATACTCTTTGACTGAAGGTCTCACCATCCTACAACCAAAATTACAGGATATAACAACTCTGAAATTGCCACAAATTTTGTTAAAAATTCATAATTTTTAGCAAAAAACGAAGTGGTTTATAAAAATGAAGTTTAAGCATGGGAATCTGAAACGCCCTATGACAGACGAACCTGTGCTAACCTCAGAATCTAAAGCTTACACTAACTTTAGGTCAATGTAGTCTCCTAAGACTCTGGTGTCCATTAGGGCAGTTACTGTTACCTTGCGTTGTCTTACTGTAATATAAATAGGAAACAAGAAAATAAGTACATCCATTTTTTTAACTTATTGAAGGAACAGATGGCTGGAAAAGGTTTTTTAACCTTGAGGCTCTATGAACCTTTATTGTATCTATTGATGAACTAGGTGTATATAGCTGTTCAGAGCATAAGACGAAGGAGCAAATTTGGGATCTTCAAGGTCTGATAAGGAGCCCACATCTAAAAAGTCTTTGTAAAATGGGTATACAAAAACGCTGTTCTTTCATTTGATATACCGGCAAAATGTAATAGGATGTGAGTATTGTATCTTCAGAGTATACAGTTATGCAACCAACTTATAGGTTCTAGAGCAAAGTATATATTAGATGGGAGTCATCCTCAGGAACTATAATCCAAACCAGGAATAGGAAAAATGGGTAAACAAGATAAGATGTAGGGCTTCAAAGTTGTGGATCAATGGTGCTGTGCCAAAGAAGCATGACGGTCAATACTTGTTTTAAGTTTAAAATTTTCAGGTTACTTAATTATTTCATAAATCGGTCAAGTCTCACTTAGATCCCAATGGCTAGAGAATCCGTCCTATGGTAAGAGACAAAGGTACTTATTGAAGTCAATAAACCAAGCAGAGATTTAAATAAAAGGCGTAATTTTATTAGAAAATAGCTTTTCAGTTCTTATATGTACTCTAACAAAATAATCCCCATAATGAAAATGAACAATATACTTACTAAGTGGCGCTTTCAGAATTAAGGCTATTCAATGGATACCAAATACATGTTCATTAATGCCTTTGTAGCATTAAACTTATAGGTAAGAATGTGCCGTGAATAACTTAAAGCTTATGGTACTTGGTATCATTTAAGTTGATCATTATGCAGATTCCAGATCCTTAGCTTTTTGAGGGTACAACTTACAGTACTGCCTCATATTTCGCCTGATGTAGTAGTCACCTGACATTCAGATAATTCTTTGCTTTGGCTAGTCAGGACTTTGTATCAGGCTATTTTGGCTCAAGTCAGTCTGACGAAAATTTTATAATATCAATTTGAGACTTAACAACTCTAAATTTTTGTATAGTTAATCGATGGGATTTCTTTAACCCCCCTACATGGTCTAAGAACCGATTCTCTCATGAGGTTTAGTTGATAATATTCTTCCTATCTTGTCCAATACTCTGGTATCTGAAATTACGGCTTTCAAGAATAATGGCGGGGGAGTACCAACATATTAATAAGCTATTTTGCATTTGATAGTAACTCCAGTTTCTAATGTCTTGATTGAGTATTTTGTTCCAAATTTTATAAGTTATAAAGTATGATCAAACCCAGATGGAATTTATTTTTCCTTTTCAGGAACTATGAATTTGTGTAATGCAAATTAAATCATAAATCTCAAAAGCAGCTACAGGTTGGCAAGTTGCATTTTTTGCTTGGCCTTCTCTTATAACCATTTTGTCTAGAATTTTATTACCTCCAATTGAAGCTGTAAAATTTAACTCGAGCTTGTCTTCTTAACACTTTATTGGCACTTAGGTGTTACCACTGAAAAATTTGTGGGGTAATTGAGCTGGATACCATGTTTTTTTCTGTATAGGGCCTTGAAAAAAGGCATTTTGATAATGCATCGGAAAATTATCTTGTAAGCCATCAACGAACTTGTAAGATATTAATACTAGTGTAATAAGACAGAAGTAGCCATCTTTTGTAATATCAAGGCTAGAATTCCATTCACTCTTTCTACATTGCCATTAATTGAGGGGAAGTAGGGCGTTAAAAATAGTTGTTAAAATCACATTCTCATAGCTAAGTTCTTAAACTCTGAAGTGGTTTTCTTCCTTTATCACTTAGCAACACTTGTGGGCAACCATGCCTAGTAAATGTATTACGTTATAAGAAAAATTGAAGGTAGCCTTGGCGGTTTTTGTGGGAATGGAGATTTCTTTGACCCAATTTTCTGAAATAATCAATCCCTACAAGGAAATATCAATTTCTTAATGTAGATTTGGGCAGCAGGTCTTTAATAATTAATCTGATGGCATGGAATGGCTGCCAAGGGTCCATTGTCTGATAATTGTACTTGGCCTTATGCAGCGTTTGTTTTTTACAAGTTGAGAATATTTCTAAGACTTCCACCACAGAGTCCAGTATTTCTTTTAGATAGTATCAATTCTTAATCCATATAGCCGTTTTTCTGGCTCTTTCATGTCCTAAGATATTGTGGGCTTCCATTTTAATATATCAATCTTAAGGTTGCAAGTAAGGTACTAGTCAATTTCAACTTTCTTATATTATTTTATTTAACCAAGGCAAGCTGACCAGTGTTGGAAATTACCTAAACTCAAGATCTAAAAATAAATCCTCGCTGAATAAAACAAATGAACCGCCCAAATAAGCGCATGACACACAAAACGTGATCACAACCAACCAGGTGGGACAACAGGAACTGCTTATCCCATCATGGCAGAAGGGGAGGGGGATCAGAGGGTTCATCCTCAGCCTCTACTTCATCCCAAAGCAGGGCGTGGGCTACGGCAAAGAGCAGGGGCGTTGGGCATCAGTGGGATGCGGAGATAAATTTCCAATGATCAGGTTGGTAGGAATACAGCCATTATACATAAGAGTTCTGACGTTTTTGGCCAAAGCTGCTTTAGCTTTTGTGCATACATCGGGTAGCTTTATGAACATGGGATATTGGTCTGGGTAATATCTTATTTGGGATTCCACGCTACCACTGCCACATGCTAGATGGCGTCATTGGTGGCTTTGTGAGTTTGATCAACATATTTTTTGACTCTTATTGGCTTTGTAGGGAATATTGGGAGGAGGGATTCCTGCTGTGAGCATCGTCACTGATTTGGCAGCAGATTTGCGGAGTGGATGACAATCTGTCTTAGCCGTTGCTTCAATAGCCAGCTGGTGGTTGCCGTGGAACGTTTCAGCATTTTACTGGGGTGCATATAAACAAGGGGGTAGCTTAGATCATGGGTGATAAACACAAACCACTCAATTTGTATATTGCAGTCTTCAAATATATTCCTGGATTCATCAATTTCAGTCAATAGATCCTGAGAATTTGGTTGAATTGAATTGGGGAGTTGGAATATTCCTGAGATTTGGTTGGTTCATTGTTAAATGCTTGGATTGATCTGGGGTCCAATCCTGTGCCTGATTGGATGAAAATTTTTGCGGCACTGGGGCGAGGAGGAGGCTGATTGGTGGCTGTTGGTGCGGCTGCAGCAACAGGCTTTGGGGGAGGGGAAGGTAGGATTGTACCCTATAACAAAGCTGATGTGGGGTGGGCGGCGGATTGGAAGCTGTCAGATGAAAAATCAGAGCTGTCAGAAGCAGCTAAGGATGGGTACTTACATTTCAAGTGGTCCAACTCAAACCAGGATGGACAGATCGTCCATCCACCTTTGACGCTGGCCCAGGACTGATGGCCAGGGGCATAGGGTATGACGAAATAAGGGGAGATTAACAAGGCAATTTATTTGGTTCAGAGCTGATTGTGGCATACGCCCAAGGCCCAGTGAGGCGTGTGGCCCCATTTGGGACCACAAATTGCAAGATGAGGTTGGAGCCATAGGCTGCCAAACCTTCCATCAGCTCCTGGTGGAGCACCTCAGGGGGAAGTGGGTGGGTAAACCAGCGAAATTGAACCACCAAAGTGGTATTCACCTGGGAGCTGGGTCTGAATTGTGGGGAGAGGGGTACCTTGGAAAACCAGGGGCAAAGTTGCTGCATTGGCGGCATCAGCTTTACAGGTGAAGCTGAGATCAAAATACCCCTTATAGGGGCGGAAATCAATAAAACCGGCGGGACACATCACCACCTGTGCCATTTTGATAATGGCTTGGTCATGGTCAGGGAAAAGGTTCCCATAGTAGAACCTAAGGCCAAAATGCACGTTGCTCCAGGGGAGCACCAGGGGGCAATGGGGCACCACTTGGGTTCAAGCGAGGTGGGAGTCAAGATCCTTGGGAGAGATGAATCGTTCCAGGGGTTTGGTATGAATGGGCGATCCAGTCCAAGCGGGTTTCCTGTTGGACAGAAAATAGTGGGGGAAGTTTCGCCACTGTCCCACACTGGGGCAGCTGGCGGGGAATCTGAGGACATTAGAGCAAAACTACAGTGGGCAATCAAGAACATCTTGTATTATAATATGTTGATAACTTTAGTATTTCGCATGTGTCATTCAGAAATTTTTACTAAAACCCTTAGTTTTCTTAAGAGTCTAGCTTAATGAGTAGGTCATTTAACTGTTCAGCTTTACTATTGTCTAGATGAAGTGAGGGAAAGTGATCAGTCTATATTTATTTATATTCTTCATCTTAACTCAATGGAAGATGCTCATGTCATAGTGCTGAAATTTGAGAGCCCATTGGGTAGCCCTCTGTTTGATCCTTCATATTTTCCGCCATTTTAAAGAAGCGTGGTGTAATAAACAAGGTTTCCAAGGCCCTTGCTTGTCTTTTTAAAATATGTAATCTTATGCTGGATGAGAATTGATCTGATCAAATGGCAGAATAGGTAAAAATTAAGATATCAGACATTGAATTCAGATAAATAACTATCAACCAATGGAAGGGCTTGGAGGAGACTCAAAAAAATAGCCCATTTAAATTGATGCCTAAAGTTGAAGAAAAATACTACGCCCTGCCTCTAGCCACTTGTATAACCAAGGAGTATGCACTTACTGGCGTTGTGCTCTTAAATGCATCTCCAATGGTGACTATTAATCAGGTTGTGGTGCGGGTATATTTTCAGGCCCAAATTGACCTCTCTAAATGACCTCTCTATTCTGAGGTCAGGAGTCGCAGCTTATGACACATTTTTGGTGACAGATTAATGTCCACGCAATTTTATACATGTTGTTGGTCAACCTGAGCTTTAAACTGAAACAGCCAAGTAATTTATAATTGAATAAATGTTAAGATAATGGTAGTTTTTATTCAGAGATTGCCTATCTGGGTAAGGATTTCTCAAATGGCAGGAACATGAAATGTGAGTAACAGAAACAAGATAAAGATAACTCAAACTTGGGAGTGTTGGAATAGCAACTGATAAGATTTAAACAAAACAAAAAGAGGCAATACTATAAATATAAAATCGGTGCAGAAGCCTAAAATTTTCAGCTTGTTCCAGAAAGATCGAAATCTAATTTAAATTTATTGCGGGGAAGGCTGACCATGGGACGGACACTTCCAAATATGACTCAGACGAGACAAAACTTAGTACCAGGTGAGGCACCCCAGAGAAGCGTGTTTTCTCTTGTTGCCAGCGGGAACGCCACTTATGGGAAGGGGAGGGAACGTGTGTAGGGGGCGTAGCCACTATTGAGCACGTGTGGAGGAAGGGGTCTGATTTGATGAACCAGACTGGGAACCAGGAGGAGACCAGCTGCCGGCGACGTGGTGGGAGATATCCAAACATCCACGCTTGAAAGTGATCCACCAAATGAGACCAGAATCTGTGGACAGCTTCAGGGAGGGTGGGGATGGATCCAGCGATGGCATCCAAGACAATCGTGTGGATAGTCCACATGGCGATTGCAACCACCAGAGCACGAAGGGAGGGTGGGAGGGGGAGGCCATTGATGAAGCAAACATATCTCTTGACAGACTGAAGGGATGTGTTTGATCCTGGCCTAGCAGACGTTGGACTTCGCGCCATATTACTTTAGAGGTGGGGCACTTCTCCAGGCGGTGAAACAGCGTTCCATACTGGCCACACACGACACAGGATGAGTGTAAAGCATTAGAGCGCTCAGCTGTACGATACACCCACCTCAGGCAGCGCCACACATGGGAACGGACTTGAGGCTGCAACAGAGGATGGTGTGCGTATTTCCAGATAGTCTTTTGGGTCTCAGTGGAATAAGGGATGTCCATCATGTCCAGGTAGTCCACCCTGGATAGGACTTGGGGTCGAATGGGGATCACGCCATCATGGATGGGTAGCCCCTGTACCTCTTGTGTGAACTGAGGAGAGGGCGGCCTCTTTGGGTTGTATGTCCACTAATATGAATTCTCCACTCTGCGCTTCGCATGGAGAGTAGGATTCGTTTGTAGTGGGTTTTGGTCCCGTGAGGACCTGTGGCTGATGTGTGTGATGCGAGGTATTTCATCAGGGAGTGGGGTTTGATGGATTGTTGAGGCCCAAGGCTCGGGAGAAGTTGGAGCGGGCCGCGCGGGACCAGTGTTGGGATGGGAGTGTAGGAGCAGTGACGGCCGCAATCCAGGTGCCTAGGATCTTGGCGGCATGGGCTTTGAAGTCAAGTAGGCCCATGTCACCATGATGATGAGGGCCAAACATGACCTCTAGCCGTACTGGTGGAGGGCGGCCTGACCAAAGCCAACCTTGTAGCAAAGCATACAGGGATTTGAAGAAGCTTGGGGAGAAGGGGATGGCGTGGGCTCCAAACCAGACTTTGGATAGGTGCATAGAATTGGCAAGAACAACCCTGCCAGTGAGGGTAGTAGGGTGGGCTCTGAGAGAGGCGATTCGCTTCGTCACGTTGTCCAGTATATGGCCCTCCATTACTGCTGACGCGTATCCTCCTGCCTCCAACCACACGCCCAGATGGCGTACCAGTCCTATGGTAGGTCGCGGCACAAAGGGGAGCACCAGTGGAGCGGTGTGTTTTGAGTGAGTAAGGCGTGGACTTGGGCGAGCAGCTGGGCTGGGTTGGGAACTACTTGCTGGGGCCCAGCAGTTTTGAAACTGACCAAGGAGGATGATTTCAGTTTTGGAGGCGTTCAGTGCCGCGTTGCTTACCCGGGAATATTCCTGGATGAGGGCTTCAAGCGCGCATGCATCTTTGTTATTAGACACCCCCACCACGCAATCATCTGCAAATGCCATCATCTTGACTGGGGTTTGGCCTGGCACATGGACCCCAGTGAGTTGGGCATTCACATTTCGCAGTAGTGGGTCAAGGCTGAAGTTGTATAAGAGTGGGCTGAGGGGGTCCCCTTGTCGCAGGCCCCTTTGAGGATGGACTACTTCCATTAAGAAACCTGGGCCGCGCACTGCCATTGTTGCAGATTCCGTGAGCAGCATCACCCAGTTAATGAAGCGGGGAGGTAGGCGGAATTTTTGGAGGCAGGCCCTAAGGTATTCCCGGTTTACTCTATCATAGGCCCTTTGTTGGTCCAAGAATACAAGTGCCCCAGAGGCTGTGGACTGACACACATTAGCCACAGAGTGCACGTTATCCCAAATCGACCTTCTGGGGATGAAACCAAATTGTTCTGGAGAGATGGTGGCAGATGCTACAGTCCCTAAATGGTTAGCCATGATTTTTGTTAAAATTTTAGTGTCTGTGTTTGTTAGAGAAATGGGGCGCCAGTTGGCTAAGTCAAGCTTATCCCCTTTCTTGAAGAGTGTGACTGTAAAGGCCTCATGTCCTCCTGGAAGGAGGCGCGTTTCCAACAGGCTTTGGTTGAGTGAGGCTAGCAGCAATGGGGATATATATTTAAAATATTTTTTGTAGAACTTATATGGAATGCCATATGGGCCTGGGCATTTTTGGTTTGGCGCACCGCGAATGGTAGTCCATAATTCGTTCGGAGTAATTAAATTCATTATTTCGGGTATCAGAAAATGGTGCGGATATGAGCTCTGTCAAGAAATTCTGCCATTTTGGCTGGCTGAATTGGTTCAGCTCAGTATAACTCGGAGTAATATCTTTGCATTTTGATTGCCACTTCAGCCGGTGTGTCCACAATAGAATTATCTGATCTTCACACCTGTGTGCAGGCCACGCTCTGGCGTGGTGCAAAATTTTTTTTTGAAGAAGTATGCAGTGCACTTGTCACCTTTAGTGATGTGTGTGTCCCTGTATTGGACACAAACCAATGTTTGTGTTGCCTTTCAAGTGCGTTGAGGTGGGCTGCTGCCTCCGCCCACTTCTGGCCCCATGCAGGGCTATATCCTGAGGCTGGAATGTTGGACTCCAAGTGGGCCAATTCTGCCAGTGCACGTGATATAACCACCGATGTGGCTCGTGAGCATCTGGATGATAGATGGCAATAGTGGCGGATGGTGTCTTCTTTGAAAGTTGCCCATGTGGAAATGGGGTCCGCACAAAATGGTGCAACAAACGATTTTGCCAAAGTTGCCTCTTCCACCCACATGGAAAATCCTGGCGACGCAAGCTCTGGGGGCGGATTTTGCACCAATGTGGGGCCTTTGCAACTGTGACGGGTAAGTGGTATATTATCGAGACCAGTCAGTGGTTGGAGAATTCCATTTTCGTTGTTTTGAAGTGGGAGATGTGGGGTTGGAATTTCGCCGGCGCTAGAATAAGGTCAATGCGGGTCATGGACCTTAATTGGCCATTGTGGATGTGGGGATGCATCATGTTTTTGAGCAGTGGGGCATGTCGCGGCAGTGCATCCATTAACCCAAGGGTGGCTTTTAGAATGCGTAGTTCTACGTGACCCTGTGGGGCGTGGGGTGAGGATGGCCACCAGTCCGTTGGTGAGGTTAGCCAACAGTTCATGTCACCAATTAGGAAAGAATCGTGGGTAGCGGGAGGGATTTGACCAATGAGAAAAATTCCTGATGCTCCTGTGCACCGTTTGGGGTGTAAATGTTGACAATTGTGTGTGCAACATCAGCCCATGAGAAGGTGACAACAAGCACTCAGTCATTTAGGAATGTTTCTGAAGATGTAAATTTGAAAAAATTGTTTTTCTGAATTAGCACCCCACAGTGCTTCGACCAAAAGGATAGGGATGGTAGGAGCATTGTTTTCCAAGCTTCCTCGGAACCTTGTGGACAGTGGGTTTCCTGGATGGCCAGGATATCCATGGGTAAATTATTTTGTAAAAAACTCAGTTTCCTAGCCCGGGATGGGGAGGCCTTGAGTCTGGCGATATTCAGCATCCCTAGAGTGAAGGTTTCCCCCATTGCACCTTAGGTGCGAGGGGGTGGGCCCCTGGCCCACCAGCCTCTTCCAGGTCCCCACGGGCTTTCACAGCAGCGCGGGTATTAGCAGCAACGCTATCAGGGTTTTTGTTAATTTTTGCAGAAAGAGTCACATTGGCTTTGGCCTTCACTTTTTGTTTTCCCAACGTCGGACAAATTTTTTGCGGTGCGGATAAGTTTGGTGCACCGTCGAGTGGGGCAAAAAAAATTTTTTCGGTTGGGATAGGTCCCAAGTCAGTTTTGACTGGGGCTTGGGTGCAGCGATTGGGTGAGATCAAATCTCCCATTGGATCCTCAGATTGAGTGGCCCATTTGGCTTGGGCCTCCCAATTGATTGGGTGATGGATTCCCAAGTTGCTTCCGCCGCGAAGGTCTCCATGTCCTCCTGGCGTTGTGAGTGTGGGATGGTGGTGGTGACCTTGGCCGCTTCCTTGGCCGCGGTCCTATGGGCCTGCTTGGCCTTCTTCCGCTCCTGCGGGGAGATGGGCTTTACCAATAGGTAGCAGCCTTGTGCTCCCCACGGGAAAGCCTCTTTGGTGCTTGCAGTTGGTTTGTAGTGCGCCTCTCCGCTGGCCATGGCCGCTGAGGGGTGCTCTTGGAATGTAACGCTGTCTTTGATGGGGCATGTGTGTGCCTTATGGCCAAACGCGTCACAGTGGGTGCAGATGGGGGGCGCGCTGTCCACGGTTACCCAGAATGGGTGGGTGGTGTGCCCTGCGATGTCAATAAAGGTGGAGTGCAGGATCTGGGTTAGGTCCTTCGCAATCTCCTCAGTTGGGGTCAGAACTGCGATGGCTTTGCTGGTGCACAGGTGTGGCATCAGCATGAAACGTTGCATTTCGAAAGATTGTATTTCGCTGTATATGGCGAGACCATCTTTCAGGTGTTGCTCCAAAATGTCACGTTTTACCATAGTAGGGTAAAAAGTCAAACGTGAGGAAAATTTGGTTCAATTTTGTCCATCTGGTGCGTTTAGTTTTGACGACCCATTGCCCTTCAGGGAGGTTGACCACTACGCGCACCGCTGCAGCCTCGTCTGCTGCTATTTTGCTTTCAAAACCTAGGTCCAGCCAACCATGCGACATGGAGTGAGGTGCAATGTACACCGTGGTCGGGAAAATTTTGTGTACATCTTCACAAAATTTTTCCCATAGGGCTGTTTTTTGGATGTCCAGATACACACGGACTCCGAATTCTACCAACAAAAGTGGCTGGGAATGTGGCGTGTTGATGTACTGGTTGCATCATGCTTGCCACACGAGTATCTCTGGGGAAATTGTGACCGCCGGTTTTTTTAGATTTTTTTCTATTCCGCCGGATTCTACGGGGCGTTTTCAAATGTTAGAGGCCGCGGGCCTTCCGCCTGCTCCTCTTGCCTTGCTTGCCCAACTGCTCCCAGACATGGGCGCAGACTAATCCCCTCTATGAGATTATCAAACTAGATTTAGTCTTGAATTGAATGGGTTGCAAAAGTGTTTGCAACGAGAAAGAAAAGTTTGAAAGATCGAAATCTAAATTACCATAATTTTGTAGATACAAATTATAAAATACCATATTTTTCCAAATAAACTATCAGAATGTGACCAGTATTCCTGCTTTCTCAATATTTATGAATTAATAAACAAAATGCATCTTGTTACATTACTTTCACTAAAAGCTTTTCTCTCTCATTGCGATCATTAAATTGTAACAAATCCAAGTCAAGACTAGGTAAGTTTGATAAACTCTTCAAGGATATTAGTGTGCACCCAATGTCAGGTAGCAGTTGGGCTGGCAAAGTAAAGGGCACAGGATTGGGCTCCAAACCATCCAAAGTTTGTAAATGCCCTGGCGACAACCAGTGGCCTAGATAAAAATAAAAAACTGGAAGTGAGTTTTCCCTGGAGATTTTAGCCTGGCAAGCGAAATGCAACCAGTTAATCAGAACTCCGCATTCTCAGCCCCTGTTTTCAGTGGAGCACGTGGTTTGAGTTTTCCTGAATATTAATCAAACAGCGCTTTGGGAAAAGTTCTGTGGAGATGTGCACAATCATTCCTGGATGCAGTATATGTTGCACCACAATCTATGACCTGTAGTTTGTTAGATCTCAGGTTTGAGACCAAAAAAGCAGCGGACGAAGCTGCACAGGTGCATGTGGTGGTAGACCTCCCAGATGGTCAAGGGGTGGTCAAAACAATGTGCGCATAATGGACCACGTCAAACCAGATTTTCATTTCGTTTGATTTCTCACCACAACAATAAAACGCACAGTGATGGAGCAGCACCTCATGGTTGGGCTTAAGAGCTATTGGAACTTCAATCCTTTAAATTGCAATGCTATACCCTTAAGCTGGACCTGTGCACGGGCAAAGCAATTGCAGTGATCAAACCAACCACAGTCATCGCAGAAGACTTGACAAGAAGTTCTCCACATCGCAGTTGTATATATTGATGGGCAGAAACCCACCAGTCCACATACACGGTGGTTAGCGCGCCCCCTAACTGCACTTTTTGTCATGATTTTGGCCACAAGGCTCACACAAGCCCTTCCAGAGAGGGCATCACACAAAAAAGAAATCCTTCTCAATGCAATGAGCAGTGCAGACTCCCATTATGAGCCAGCTATTGACACTGATGTTAACTTCCCATGGGGTGCACAGGGGTGTTACATTCAGATCAACCCTGTGTCACCATAGGATTACAAGGCAAAACAGGCCCGCAGAGTAGCAGCCAAGGCAGCATCTATAGCCGCATCCATGATCCCGCCTGCCCAGACCCAGGATGACATAAAGGAATTTGCAGCTGAAGCGGCTTGAGAATCTGCTCACCAATCAGATTGGACAAACCAACCTAGGATCCAATGATGAGTCAGATTTACCCAAGCAAAATTAACAAGCCTCCATCAAAACTGATTCTACCACCCATTTCCCTCTCAAATTTTTGGCAACCTACAATCATGCACGCAAAAGCACAGTAACACAAAATTTTTGCAGAAGTCAAATTCCTCCAAAAACAAGATCCATACCAAAAAAGTTGATAATGTCCCAAAGGACAACAATGACTCAGCTTAATCTATTACTTCCTGCACATGTGCTGCCATGGCGCATGCTGAAAAACTGAAGGAAGGGAAAAGGGGCCCTTCCAATTGCACCTAAGGTGTGGTGGGGGAGCCTTCAAAATATGGACGTTGAACATCGTAGTACTCAAGGCCTCTCTGTCCTGGGCTAAGAAATTAGATTTTTTAAAACTAATTTACCTGTGGACTTTGGCCATTCAGCAAACCCACTATCGATATGGTGCCAAGGAAACATGGGCAACTATGCAACTCCCTTCACTTTCCTTTTGGTCGCCGCACTGTGTGGTTCTTATACACGCGACCCATAGTTTTAATTTATTTCCTAAAATGTGTACCTTGATGGTCATGAGCTTGTCTTGTCCATTTAATGGGATGATGAAGTGCACGCTATCAATAATATTTACACCTTGACCTGTGCTTAGGCTCACTATGAATTTATTTTGGTTGTTACTGCCCTTCAACTCCCTCCTGATACATTTGTGGTAGGCGACCTGAACTGCTGGGCCAACCAGGCCACCAAACGCTGGCTTCAACGCCCACCCTCCCACAGGGGCACATCAAACTACGAGGTTAAAAGCCTCTTTGGGGCTGTTTAATACCCACCCCAAACATGCACCGCTGCTCCTCAACATGTATGTCCCCATGTGCACATCGGTCAGCTGAGGTCTATGTCCCACATTGACCTTATTCTTGCCTCATTGCACTTTTGGTCTCATGTTGCACACTTTACGATGACAAAAATCAATTTCTCCAACCATAGGTTGGTGTCAATTTCCTTCACTTTGTCAAACCCAGCGGCACAGGCGCCAAAGTTGTGAAAACTTTGTCCAGCCAAGATCACGACTCCCAGATTTTCCTAATGGGCGGACACCAAAACTTCAGCACTTGGGTTCGCCACATCATTCTGTGTGGACCCATTTACTTTCTGGGCAACCTTCAAAGAAAATACCATCTGTCAGGCACACCACCTCTCATTACAACGCTCTCAGGATGCATTGGCGGTCATTGAGCACACTTGCAGAAATGGACCACCTGAAGTCTAATGTCCCTGCTGCAGGATAAAGACTGGCTTGAGGTCATAAGTGGGAAGAAGTGTCTTCTCATCTCAGGGCACTGGTAAGGTAACAAAGGCATCACGTTTGTGTTCAGTTCAAATAAAAATATCACAGTGGCTGATGCATGCTCTGCCCATTTTTTTCTAAAAATTCTTTGCACCGCAACAGGGCTTGGCCTGCACACAGGTGATGCGGCTGGACTACTCCATCGCCAATACTCCAGCTGAAGTGGCAATCAAAATTTTACTATTACTCTAAATTGTATCTATAATCCAGTCAAATAGGCCGAAATTTATGATTTTCTCAATAGTGCACATATCTGAACCATTTTGCCGTTACCTTTAGTTGATAAATTTAATTTCTAGGGATGAACTCTGGTATGCTGTTTACGGTGCACCACACATGAAATGACCAGGTCTAGATGGGATTCCTTATGTGTTCTATAGAAGATAATCTAATTATTTCCTATGTTGCTTACATCAATGAACCAGTGTTTGTTAGAGACGCGCCTCTTTCCTAGGGCCAGGAGACGTATACAATAACGCTGTATAAAAAGGATAATAATCTAGACTTGGCCAACTGGCGCCTAATATCACTTACTAACAAAATATAAAATCTTTACTAAAATTATGGCCAACCACCTATGGGAAGTTGCCTCTGATATATCTCCTCTGAGTTATTAGGTCTCACCCCAAGCGGTCAATATGGGTAACATTCACACCATATCCAATGTCTGCCAATCCACGGTTACTGGGGCGCTTGTGTTCTTATACCAGAGAACGCTTATGATAGGTCAACTGGGATTACCTCAAAGCCTGCCTCCACAAGTTCCACCTTCCCCATTAAATCATTAATTGAGTGATGTTGCTTACGGAATCCGCCACAATGGCTGTGCATGGCCCTGGTTTCCTCAATAATGTGGTTCACCCTCAAGGGGTCTTCACCAAGGGGACCTTTTAAGCATACTCCTGTACAACTTCAGCCTTGACCCACTTTTACGAAATTTATATGCCTGCCTTGCTGGTGTCCATGTGCAAAGCTAATAACCAGTTAAGATGCTGGCATTTGCTGACAATTGTGTGGTTAATGTCTAGCAAACAAGATGCACTTGCGCTGGAGGCAACTATCCAGGATTACTCCAGGGTCAGCAACGTCGCACTTAACGCCTCCAAAACTAAAATCATCTCCTTGGCCAGTACCAGGCCTGCTGGTCACCAGAACCTGTTACCTACCTGCTTCAGCAGCTAGCTCACAGGTTCTCTTGTCCTTCCCACCCCATACTGCCCCACTTTTGCTCCCTTTCGAGACAAGACCCACTGCTGGTCTGGTGCACCATTTGTGAATGTGGTTGGAGGCGGGAGGGTACGCCTCATCAGTAGTGGAGCACCACATCCTTTGCAATGTCACAAAGTTCATTGCTTTGATTAGAGCCCACCAGACTATCCTCCCAGGCTAGGTTGTGATTACCAACTCTATGCTTCTGTCCAAATTCTGGTTCATGGCCCATGCTATCGCCTTTTCCCCTCTTTCTTCGCCTCTTTATACGCCCTCCTATAATGGTGGCTTTGGTTAGGCCGCCCACCTCCTATGCGCCTGTATGTCTTGTTTGGCCCTCGCCATAGTGGAGGTATGGACCTGTTCAACTTTGAGGCCCATGCTGCAAAGATCATTGACACCTAAATCACTGCAGTCACTAACCCCACCCCCATCCCAACACTGGTCACGCGTGGCCCACTCAAACTTTTCCCATGCCCTGGGCCTAATCAATTTCACCCACTCCCATTCTCTGCTAAGCTATCTTGCCTTGCATCCTTCTGCTGCAGGCCCAAATGGGACGTCGCCCCACTTCAAAAATATTCTTTACTCCATGTGGAGCGCTGAGTGGAGATCAGCATCAGTGGGCACACCGCCCAGAGGGGTCGCCCTACACCCCTATTTTAAACAAGAAATCCATGGACATTGTAAGACTAGAGACCCAACCTCATGGGCTAGATCAGAAAAGGTCCCTTTTAAGAGAAATAAGGGACCTTTGCCCCTGTGGAGCCCTTGGCTCTACTGGGGGACTTGGGTTATGTAGTTGATTAACGTTGGTTCACTGCATTGGAACCAGGAAAACCCACCACTACATAATTTTGGCTGCTTCTGCTCTGGTTGAAAGGATAAAAGAGGTCTGTAAAGAGGTAGTACAGGCCAGAATCCTTAAACAACAGCTTCCCCTCCCACTGAGCCCCACTCCGCCATCTTTTACGTCCTTGGGAAAGGAGAAAAAGGGTCTCAAAGCTCAGGAAAGGGCCCCTGAGTCAGAAAACTGGGTCCAGGACACGGAATCCGAAATTTTGGGTCCAGGTAAGCCAATCCAAGTCAGAAATTTGCTTTTGGGAAATTTTATAAATCTTTTAAAAATTCATTAGAGTCAACCCTGGTGGAACCCAATTCAGCCGCCCCTTCAATCCAAGTTAATCCCCTTATGTTTAGATTGGTGAGGGTCCCTCCCTGAAATATCCGACAATTATGTTGCCAGAGCTTTCTGTGACCTGTGCATAAGCTAGATGACAAAGCCCCAAACCCATTCTGAGTACCCATGAGCACATCAGCTACCACCACCCAGAAAATGTACCCTTGGATCCCTTTTCCCCTCTTCACATATATAAAGCTTGCCTCTGTAAGAGTAATTGTTGGTCCATTTTCACCTTTAAAGGTTTAATAAAGCTACTCCCTCCAAAACCTACTCCGCAAGCTCCGTCACTTTCTTCATAATGCTTTTACTTAACCCAGCAAAGTACACAGCATTCTGCATTCTAGGGCTGATGTTCATCGAGTGGGTCCTCCAAAACATCAATCCTTTGGCCCTCCAAATGGTGATTGCAATCCAGGAATTTGCCGCAAGCCTATGAAGTCAATCCGCCACTTTGGAAGAGTTCTCAGATCTTCTGAACTCTTCAAAGTGAACTGGTTTCCATTTGGCACCCGGCAGACAAGCTTTGGGTCTACTCCCACTTCACGAAATAATCAGAGAATACAACCTAATCTGCCTCACTGATCTTCTAGTGGTTCAGCACAATTCTTTGGAGTGAGTCTGGCTTCGCTAATCATGATTCTCTGTTTGGAGGTGAGAACTTGCCATCCACACAACCGCAAGGTGGGAACCAAGCACTGAACCATCCAGGCCATTCCACCAAGGGCAAATCCGCCCAAATCAATTTACAAAATTGATCTCTTCAATGGCGTAGTACCTGACCTCTCTATCTTTTCTGAACCCTCTCAATGGATGCAAGATGAGGCCCAAGGCCTTCCGATGGTCAGCACGATTCAATTTTGATTTGACTCATGAAGCTGATCATCATTTCAAAAATTTTGAAAATTTCTATAACTTCAGAATTTTTACTATGATAAATCAGTCCAAAATGGTTGGGAGAATGAAGCCAAAGGTCAAAAACTACAAACCCAGAAAGATTGGTCGTCCTCCTTGCCTCTACCACCCTTGGGGATGTCTCAGCAAACCCACTGTTTCCCCTTTGCATCCATCTGGCTTGTTATGGGGCCTTTGGTATGTTTATTAAATTCTATTTCCCTAAACAGAATAATAGGGGATCCCTCCTACAATTGCTCAGAACTGCTATGCTCTTGGCATATGAGCTTTCCACTGGGTTGTTACAGACCAAATTGGAAGCCCAGTATTACTTTAATCAGCAGATTCCATGAAAGGCATGTCGTTTTAAACAACCTAGTATCCCAACCTCCCCACCTCATTGCCCACATAGATTACCTTAATAAGCTCGACATCCTGTACTCTTTGGAGACCCAGAAGGACATATGTATGTTATGTATGTATGTATGTATGTATGTATGTATGCATGTATGTATGTATGTATGTATGTATGTATGTATGTATGTATGTATGTATGTATGTATGTATGTATGTGTGTATGTATGTATGTATGTATGTATGTATGTATGTATGTATGTATGTATGTATGTATGTATGTATGTATGTATGTATGTATGTATGTATGTATGTATGTATGTATGTATGTATGTATGTATGTATGTATGTATGTATGTATGTATGTATGTATGTATGTATGTATGTATGTATGTATGTATGTATGTATGTATGTATGTATGTATGTATGTATGTATGTATGTATGTATGTATGTATGTGTATGTATGTATGTATGTATGTATGTATGTATGTATGTATGTATGTATGTATGTATGTATGTGTATGTATGTATGTATGTATGTATGTATGTATGTATGTATGTATGTATGTATGTATGTGTATGTATGTATGTATCCCAAATGTATGTCCTATACCATTCATCCAATTGTGATGTAAATGTATGTATGTATGTAGTTGTTGTGTGCATGTATGTATGTATGAGAAGGTTTATGAATTTTAAGAAAAATTATTTTATAGTAATATAAAAATTTTAAAAAGTAAAGTGAAACATTTATATATAAATTGATTTTTTGGTATATTGTTACAGCTGAGCAGTTTAGATTTGTTTGATTTGATCTTTATATGGTTTTGTTAAGTGGTTAGTGGTCATTTTAACATTTAAGTTATTTTAGATCAAGACTTTGAAAAAAGTTCAATTGATTTTAAAAAATACCTCCTCTAGCATAAATCCTCTCACAAATATCACTTTTTATAACAAAAAGTGAATTGAACAAGAATTGAGAGAGCAACCAACTGCAATATGTAACTGCATATTTTATGAGCAGTGAATAAACAACCAAGTGTAGGGAGTCTAGCTGCCCATTCGTGTGCAGCAGCATAGAAATGGATGACTTGCCCGCGCCAATAGTGAGTTTTATTAATAATAATACCAAGGTTGAGAGGATGAACCATCTGCCAGACCTCCCCACCGGCCCAGCCCCGACACAAAAGAAAGGGGCTGGGCATTCCACCATGTACATGCCAAGTAATGAACTGGTGCACAAATGACACAAAAACAAACGTGTCAAACAGGCGAATGATGACCCTTAGGTTGACCAACACCCAGGCAAATGACTTGGGGAATACTGATCAGTGAATTTCCCACCAACACCTTTGAGAAATTCTTGCCAACCTCAGACAAATATTGGTAGAATCTGAAACTGACCTGAGAACAAAAATTGGGATTCAGGATCCATATGGAGAAACTTACCAAATACCCCGAGCTGATTTGGAATAAAAAAGCTTTTTATTGGATTCCATTGGTCTGAATCACCAATTTTTTTTATTTGAATCTGAGTCAGCTTTCAGATCCTACCAAGTTCACTGGGGAATATTCCTGACTCCGCTGTTCTCAGCGTCAGGCCTTGCTCCCAGAAGGTTGCACTTGTCATCTGGGTGTTGGTGGGCATTGATTCTAGGAGTTGACCACATCATTCGCGCTATTTGTTAGGGCTCCATGACCCATTGACACGTTCATTCATTTAGTTGTCATTCATGTCACCAGTTCATTACTTGGCACATACATGGTGGAATGCCCAGCCCCATTTCTAGTCATGTCAGGGCTTGGGCTGGTGGGAAGGTCAGCAGATGGTTCATCCATCTCAGCGACCTTGGTATTATTCTTAGTAAAACTCACTATTGGCGCGGGCAAGTCATCCATTTCTATGTGCTGCGCACAGATGGGCAGCTAGACTTCCCTACACTTGGTTGGTTGGCCTTTGTTCACTGCTCTATAAAATTGCAGTGCATTATGGCAGTTGATTGCTCTCTCAATTCTTGTTCAATTCACTTTTTGTTAAAAAGTGATATTTGTGAGAGAGTGAGCTGATTATGCTAGAGAAGGTATTTTTAAAATCAATTGGACTTTTATTCAAATTTTTGATTTAGATAAACTGTTAAATACCTGAATGACCACTAACCACTTAAAACCATTTAAAATATCAAATCAAACAATTTTATACTGCTCAGCTGTAACAATATACCAAATACCCTAAAAATATAAAGCATTTTCACTTCTTACATATAAAACTTTTATATTATTATTATAAAATTAAAATCTGGCTTTCAGGTTCATATGGACCCCTTCCCATCCACCTATATCCAAATTTTCAAGGCTCTATATACTGTAGTTTTGGCTGGGCATCACACATACACATGCACAATTGGTAAAACATACATACATACATACATACATACATACATACATACATACATACATACATACATACATACATACATACATACATACATACATACATACATACATACATACATACATACATACATACATACATACATACATACATACATACATACATACATACATACATACATACATACATACATACATACATACATACATACATACATACATACATACATACATACATACATACATACATACATACATACATACATACATACATACATACATACATACATACATACATACATACATACATACATACATACATACATACATACATACATACATACATACATACATACATACATACATACATACATACATACATACATACATACATACATACATACATACATACATACATACATACATACATACATACATACATACATACATACATACATACATACATACATACATACATACATACATACATACATACATACATACATACATACATACATACATACATACATACATACATACATACATACATACATACATACATACATACATACATACATACATACATACATATATATAAAACCCTTGCCTTGAATAAAACACACTTGCTTTATTACTATAGATAAAATTCTCAGTGCGGCATATTTGTCCCAAGGTCAACCCACCTCGAATATTTTATTATAGATAAAATTTTTTTTGGGGGAAAAAAGAACCTTCTTAAAAAAAGCTCTAAAAAGTATAAAATAATTGAGAAATTGAGCCTACCCAATAAAACCCTTTTTGAAGTTGGTGCCATATTTTAAACTGAATTATAGAATTTTGCTCATAAATACAATCTATATCTTATGTCTGGATTAGGTTCAAATGTAAACTATAAGCAACTTAGAATAAATAGTACTGAGTATATAATTTATAAATACCTATTATAAGTCAGTTAAAATATGGTGCTAACTTCAAAAAGGGTTTTATTGGGTAGGCTTAATTTCTCAATTATTTCATACTTTTTAAAGCTTTTTTTAAAGGAGGTTCTTTTTTCCCCAAAATTTTTTTTTTGGGAAATTTCTTTTTTCCCAAGAAAACTTTACCCCCAGCTCTTTTCCCCTCAAAAAATTAGTGCATTTTTAAAAGTGGCTCTTTTTCCTACTTTTATTAAATATTACTATCTTTATATATTGTTTTGACCCCTTAATATTTCTCTATAAAATTAGAACTTATTGTATACCTATTATATATAATATCTTATAAATAAATATACTAACAATTAATTTTATTTAATTTAGTTGATTTTATTGGTCAAATTATACTAAATTTACTGATCACCATCTATAGTAATTCATTTTATTAGATTTGGTTGCTTTTATTAGTCAATCAAAGTAAATTTATTGATCACTATCTAAAATAATTCATTTTATCAAATTTGGATGAGTTCATTGGTTAAATTATGAAAAAATGATAGCCATCTATAATGATTTAAGCTCATCCCGCTATGAGCTCATACTGACTGAATTTTGAACATACCCCCCAGCCATAGGACATATCAAAAGTGCTTCAAAGCTATTGCTTCATCAATGCCAGAAAAAAGTTTATCCGGAGTTGTATTAGTCCCACAAGTATCCATCACTTTTGAGCCCATTTTGATATACTTACTAAATTAATGGGCAGATACTTGCCCAACACTTACAAAAGTAAAGTGGGACCTAAGTTGGAGCATCCTCAATTTTTGGAGAAGATGATCATCCAAATTGGTCTAGTATTTTCAGTTATGCGCAAACAAACATAGAAAAAAAACATACATACAGGTTGAATTGGTAACCTTCTCCTTTTTCAAAATCAGTTAAAAATATTATAATATAATAATTTACATCTCTCAGGTAATTTTTACAGATCTCAGAGCTTAAATCAACCATCATACCCTTTCCATTAAAATGTAATGGTTTGTATCTGTACTTGACCAACTTTTTGCAAGCTTAGTCAACTAAGTTAGATAGTATCTTTCATTTGTAGACATCACTTTCATAATTCTAAAGTGACCCAATTCTAATTCAGGAAGTGCATAACTAGTAGGTTTAGCAGCCAACTACACCATATAGAGACCAAACTTCAACTAGATACAAGCATCCAAGCTATAAAAAAAGTATACCACTTAGCCGAGCCAGGCTTCATGAGATAGACAACCACCATGACTTAATTTATTAAAGATATAGATCTATATACACAACTTTTTTACATCAATAAATGAACTATAATGACAATGGACGTATGCCCACCATTCCTACAGCAGAAAGTATTAACAATGAGGCACAAGTTTATAAGATAATGCGCTCAACAACCCCACAATCAATACTAAGAGAAATATGACTATGAAAAATCTGGGTGAAAAAACCTGATGACCATTGAGTATATTATACAATTTAAAAAGATAAAAACTCTAGAACTCTATTTCTGCTCAGCATAACTTTCCAAGCAAACTTATATGGATAAAAAAGTAAAACTCAATTGCATGCTGTAGTTTTGCTCCAATGTCCTCAGATTCCCCGCTGGCTGCCCCAGTATGGGGCAGCAGCAAAAGTCCCCTCACTGTTTTCTGTCTGACAGGAAAACGTGCTTGGACTAGCTCACCTAGTCATACCAAACCCCTGGGACAATCTGTTCCTCTGAAGGATCTTAAAACCCACTTCGCTTGAACCTAAGTGGTACCTAACTGCCCCCTGGTGCTCCCCAGAGCAACATGCATTTCAGACTTAGGCATGACTATGGGAAACTTTTCCCCTACCATGATCAAGCCATTATCGAAATGGCCCAGGCAGTAATGTATCCTGCCACTTTTATTGACTTCCACCCCTATAAGGGGTACTTTGATCTCAGCATCACCTGTGAAGCTGATGCCGCCACTGTGGCAACTGTGCCCCTGGTTTTCCAGGGTACCCCTCTCCCCACAATTTGGACCTGGCTCCCAGCGGATACCACTTTGGTGGTTCATTCACTAGTTTGCCCACCCACCTTCTCCCTGAGGTGCTTAATCAGGAGCTGATGGAAGGTTTGGCAGCCTATGGCTCCAACTCCATCTTGCAATTTGTGGCCCCAAATGGGGCCACAAGCCTTGCTGGGCCTCTGGTGTATGCCAAAATCAGCCCTGAATCAAATAAAATTTCCCTGTTGATTCCACCTCATGCCATAATCCCCTTTGCCCATAACCATCTGTTATGGGCCTACATCAAAAGCGGACAGATGATCTGTCCATCCTGTTTTGTGTTGGACCACTCAAAATGCAAGTGCCCATCCCTAGCTGCTTCCAATGATGCTGATTTTTCATCCATCAGCCTCCAATCCACCGCCCACCACATGCCAGCTTCAGTATGGGGTACAATCTACCTCCTCCTCCCCCAAAGCCTGATGCTGCAGCTGCACCTGCAGCCACCAATCAGCCTCCTCCACGCCCCAGTGCCACAAATGCTCTCTCCAATCAAGCACCAGCTTGGACCACAGTTTGATTCCATACTTCCTCCAACAAATCAACCAAACCTCAATTAGACACTGATTCTCTAATTAAATTCAACCAACCCATGGGAGTTATTGTCTGAAATTGATGAATCAGGTAATCTTATTGAAGAACTATCTATGTAAACAAGTGGTTCTGTAAAGCAGAATGGGATGCCAAATACCCCCTCATTTATAGGCCCCACAGATAAATGCTGAATCATTCTACAGTGACCACCAGCTTGCAGTAGAAGCAGCTGCCACACCAGATTGTCATCCCCTCCGCAAAGTTGTCTCCAAATCAGCGGTGATGCTCATGGGAGGTATTCCACCTCCTGTTATCCCCATAAATCTCACCTCATAAAGTAACATTACAATAAATCAATTGCAAAAAATGTCAATGAAGTATTCAGAATGTAGTAATAGTAGCACGGGATCCTAAAGCTAAGATTACCTGAACCAATATTACCACATTTGTTAAACTACCAGATGCCCACATTAAGGCCAAAAAAATTGTAGCCAAATATTACTGCCATTTTCTTAGCTGACAATTTCCATGAAATACCAATTATTAGCAATATTGAACCACATGCCGCCATGCCCTGATGCCTTTGCTATCCTCTTTAATATGTACCCTACTCTGGGATGAGGAAGCTGCTTCCAAAGATGAGCCCCCCAAATTTCCCCTCCCCTTCCACCATGGAGGGATAAGCGGTCTCCACTGCCCACATGGTTGGTTGTTTCATTTGGTGTGTTTCATTCAATCCTCTCATTTGGACATTTTGTTTGAATCAATTAGTTACGTTAGTTTTAGTTTTAGTTTTTAGTCCAGTAATGTCCATCCCCTGGTCAACTTACCCCAGTTAATTAAAAAGATACAAGCTTTGCCCCAATGGAGCCTGCAATCCATGTCTCTTAGTTTGACTTTAATAGGATTTCTGAGGTGCTATTTGACACAAGCTTAAATGTAGTAAAATTGATCCAATGCCCGGCTTTCTGTGAATATAACTGAGCTAAAAGGGACTTTGGCCCTGATAAAAATAACCCTCAACTAATTATTCCATGCAGAAACATGTGTTTAATAGAGTGTGCTGATAATAAAAATAAGGGTGGCCTGGAACTCTGGGTGAGTGAACACCTATAACCCCAGCCAGGATACAATAAGCATAGCCATTCATATTAATAGATAGGAAGCAGAAGGCAGCCATGAGGACTAACCATAGATTTCCAGAATTGTAAATCATTGCTGTCATTGAATCAGTTAAGAAGATTATACAAGGCTGAAGACTTAGGTTCTCAATTGCACAATATCACCCAGAATGACATGGGCACAGCCATTCAAATGACTGTATTAATTGAGGATTGAGATGAAAGGTGAGGGAAAACACGTTAAAAGACATACCAAAGGCCCCCACAAACATACTTTAGGTAGTTGCAAGGGCAAATGCAGGTCTATCTTGGGTAGCCCCAGGTGGAAAGGGGGCTGAGAGGTCAACAACGTCTCTAGTATTAGTGGTTGCAAGCCTTTGGCAAGGTCAGTAGAGATAGCAGAAACTTCAGGAAGGAAGGTAGTCTGCATAGAGTGAATGGCTTGATAACCCATCTGGTGGTTGCTATCAAAACTGCAGACAAGGGTAGTGCTCAGGCCCAGGATGAAATCTATAGGCTACCAGGGGGATCCAAGTTAGGGGTGCCCATAATAGTAAATAATTTTGGGAGAGCAAACTAGGAATAAAATCATTCTTTTTCGTTGGCGGATAAACTTTAATTTATTTTAGTAAACTTTAAAGAAAGCAACCAGCAATGGATTCACCAACTATAAACCCTTTTTGTATGCTTGGGGCGGTGAAATTATAATTTCCTGCACCCAGATTAGGATTTACTTCCTTCTGGAAAGGCTGCAATGGTTGTTTTGACTCTGGTTTTATTTATTAAAAATTAAATTTAGGGAAATTTGGGTTTTAAGACTTGGACTTTTAATTCCAAGTCAAATGGCCTAGAAATGAAAATGGCTTAGAGTGGAGGCCCAACTTCTTTAATGGGGTCAGGACTAAAATGGAGCTGAGCCGCAATAAACAAGGATGACGCTGAGGACAAGCTTGGGGTTGGTGGCAGTTGGGAGAGGTGAGGCTCAGAGTGGTTGTCAAGGTATTGTACTTACTTTTCCCTTGCTCAACTGCCAAACCAGCCTTGGGACCATTTAAGAGGGGGGCGCTCTGGACAGGTGAGTTTAGGATTGGTGGCAGATGAATTCTCGACTAGTGGCAACTTAGGATTGGGTGAGCGTGGGGGTTGGGTGGCCTGGGCCCCAAATCCCTGCTTCAAATTCAAGAAATCTCTTGATACATGAGAGAAATCTTTTTGAGGTAAGTCTGACTTGTGCAGGGCTGAAGTGGGGCATGGCAACCTTGTCTACTTTGCTGGGAGGACGCAGACCCAGAGCTCATTACAGTGTGAGCCAGGTCCCCCTCAAAGCAGAGTGGGAGGGCTCAAGATTGCTGATTTCCCTTTTTCTGAAAAGAGAAATCCTCACAATGCAGCTGTAGGGGCGCCATATCAGGACTTACATTACCTTTTCCTATTGGGACTGGGTCCACCCCCTTGGGGGTGTGAGGCTAAGGCGTAGTTCTTGTGAGCAGGGTGAAACTTAATTGCAAGTATGGACTGAGTTTTCTGAGGGGGCGGGGTACCATTAGGTGAGTGAGGTGACTTTCTTTCAAAAGGCCCTTACAGTTGGTGCATTCTTTGGCACTTACCCAAGAATTCTCATAGTCAGGGTATCCCTTCCAGGAGAGAAGGTTCTGGATTCTGCACCAGGACTTCCCGGATGCCAGGACTGCTTCCACCTCTGCTTCCATATCATCCACTTAAATTGGTTCATGGTTGGGTGGCATGGGACCATTGAAAGGGGACAAGAGTGAGGAGTGGTAGACTGCATGGACCTTCCAGTGTTCTGCCAGTTGGAGGTGACATGCACCTGATGACAGTACCTCCTTAACTGGGAAGGTGCCAACATGCTTGTATGCTAATTTTCTTGAGGGTACCTTTAGCTGTAGGTTTGCGCATCCAGCATTACCAGAGCCAACTGAGAACTCATTTGCTGGGCGTCACTTCTTATTAAAAATCACTTATAGTCCTCGATGTTTGTAGAAAGGTGCTCCTGGACAAGAAGCTGTGTTTTGCAGATGTATGTGGCAAGTTCAGCTGCTGCTGGGACTGGGAGCTTAATGCAAGGGCCTACTGTGAAGGAGGGTTTGTATCTAAGGGTTGCTTGGAAGGGTGAGCAGCCTGTGGAAGCATGTAGGAGTTGTTGTAGGCTAATTGGGCTAAGGGTAGGTCTAAAGCCCAGGAGTCCATGGCTGCAGTTGCATAACAGTGGAGATATTGCTCAAATGCCTGATTTACCCTCTCAGTTTGGCTACCTGATTGGGGGTGAAACGATGTTGAGCGGCAGGTATTATGTTCAAATGGGAGAGTAGGGCTTCCCAAAACCGTGAGTTAAAATGGGCCCCCAGTCACTTATGATCTCCTGAGGCACCCCAAATTGGTCAAAGAAATGTCTGACAAACAACTTGGCTGTCTCTTCCGTAGTGATGGTTGTATGACAGGGGATGAATAGTGAGTACTTGGTGAAACAATTGATGACTACTATAATAGCATTAAGCTTTCTGAGGGGGAAGTTCCACTATAAAGTCCACGGATACAGAGGTCCATGGGCCAGAGGCCTGCTGTAAAGGATGGAGAAGGCCCTTCTTGCCTGACCAATCAGGTTTGGCACTAGCACAAGTAATTCAGGTGTTGACCTATTTTTGGTATCATGGGAGAGACCTGGACAATTGTAAGATCTCTTCATTAAGTCAGTGAATTTTCTGGCCCCCGGGGACCCAAGAGGGGTGGTTAATAATGTTCTCTCAAGACACGTTCCCTGAGTGAAAGGGGTACCCAGATACACCTACTGAATTAGATTACTCTATTTTGAGCGCATAGGGTGACTTGGTGGGTGAGCCAAGTGTTGAGAGGGAGAAAAGATTAATACCTTCCATGCAGGAAGATTTTCAGCAAGAACAAGCCCTATAAGAGGCAGTGAGGGGTCAGGTGCAGCGATCATGCTGTTGGAAGGTTCAATGGAGAGGCTCATGACTAAAGGGATAACTGTTACTAACTCAGGGGATTTATCCAGGTGTGGGCCAATGGCTGAATTGCAACTTATCATGTCCAGTAATACATGCAAGGCTCCTTTCACAAACTCATATCTAAAGGTGAAATTAGAGAGGTCACATTAGGTTTGCGCTTGAAAGTGAGCCAACTTCTGTTGTTTGCAGTAATAAAGCAGGGTTTGGTGGTCTGTGCGTACTGTGACTTCATGGCGGGCCCCCTGGAGGAGGTAACGCCAGTGCATGAGGGATCATGCAACTGCAGCTAACTTAGTTTTTATAAATAGCCCAAGCTTATTCAATGGCTGTGAAATTGCAGGGAAAGTATGCAACTGGGTGCTCAAGCCCATCATGCTCCTGAAGGAGAACAGCCCCAACGGCCACTTCAGAGGCACCACAGGCCACAATAAATGGCTTAGAGGTATCTGAATGACAGAGGATGAGGGCATTGACAAAGGAGTCTTTGATGGCCTCAAAGGCCCGCTAGAAGGCAGGGGACCAGACAAACGGAGTGTTCTTACCAGTAAGGAGGTGCAGAGGTGATGCAAGCTGGGAGAGTATATATTTTTGTTGGAAAAAAGGTCAGGTACTTTGAAGGCTACATGATTATTAGTCATAGGTAGCACCAGCGGAATCTCTTGGAGGTACTTCTTCCATAGGGCAATCTATCAACGGAAATGTCATCATTAAGGCAATCTCTGTTCACTCAAACAGGCAAGAATCTCTAGTCAATGCTAAGCAATTTCTAACTAAATTGGCGTCAATGAGGAAAATCTCAGCTAATAATGTAGGCCAATCTCTGCTTAAGGTGCAGGAAATCTCTATTTAAACTAGGAAAATAAATTATGAAGGGATTTATTTGATCAGGCATAACTATATTAAGAATTATATGGTACTTTAAATAGTGCTAGAATAGAATCAAAAATAAAATAATATAAAGGAAGGGTATATTCCAGATAGAGATAAATAAGCATATACCACATATGAAGGTAGAAACAGATTTAGGGATGTAAAAGGTAAAGGCACAGTAAGGTTCAGGGTTAAAGTGATCAGGCTTCATCTTTGAGAGCTGAACTGAGATAATGTAACACAGTTAAGTGGTTTCCATTATCTGCTATTGTGAAGATAACAGATAGAAAGGCAGAATAGGTGACACAAGGTATTTTATGTGGAATGAGGTGGTTAATGAGGTGGGTAGAGGAGTTAAACACTGAATACATCATCAGGCATAATATCAGGATGAATAGTAAATTGGCTTAGGTATTCTTCCTTATCTTATCAGCCAGTGAAGCATAATGAGGCAATTTGTCCAGAGTTTTTTAACTGCAATTTCAGCTTTATTAACTATTCAATGCTATGTAAATTAAAGCTAAGTATTTTGGGCCTTAATCCTGATAAAATACCAATTATTAGATTAATAAATATAGCCTAAAATTATTTAGATACATAATTGTATCATGAGCCTAAGGTTGAGGCTTCACACCTACTAGGGTGAAGCCTGAAAATGCCCCTCAAAGCCTCAACTGGGGTGGTAATGGTTTCACCAGGGTTGGCCAGCCTTAATAAGACCCCAAACTTCCAGAGTTGTGATAGAAGTTATAACACAAGGTAGTTAGGTAGGTGTAGACTCAGCGATTAAAAGTTGAATTTCAATTTTAAAAGGTATAGGCAGTCATGGTAGGATAGTGTATCTCATGAAAATCATTCACCTGGAAAAATTTGATTTTGAAAAGGTGGGTATCCCAAAATTTGGTTAGTTCACCAAGACTATAAATAGCAACCTTAGTTTTGGCATCATGTTGGGAGATCTGAGAGTGAAGATAAAAGGTATTCAGTATAGATTTGGTTCCAAAATAGAGTTCAGCTCTGAACAACTTGAAGTGGTACACGTTTTGGCCAAGATAGTTAGTAGCACCAGCTTGAGAGGGGAGTTAGACAAGGGACTGAGGAGTGAAGGCAGCACTCTGATATTTCTGGTAGATGGGAGCAACGACTAAGTAGAGGGGAGCAAAGTTGATTACAACAGCAAAACTGCATAAAGCAGCTGTTTGGACTCCTTAACTGAACCTGCTTTTGAATAAAAAGCTGCTTCAGGGATGGAGGGAGCAATCTGTCACAGAGAAAAAGTTTGGCATCATTTTTAGGAACTTTGAGGATGAATCAACAGGCAAAGGAAGGCTTGGTAAAAGGAGGCCAGGTCATACCATCAAGGTTTAGATTGGGTGGTTTAGTTTTAAAATTAAAATAGTGAATATGAATGGTAGTTAGGCATTTTTGATTAATGCATCTGGCCAGGGTGTCTAGATACTCTAGGTTTAAGCTCAATGTATGTATCAGATATTTACAGGGTAGGTTTTGATGACTTACTGCTAATCCAGCTTAAATTTTGTAAACATCAAGGTTTTTAAAGGGACTGATCCAAAGTAAGAGTTATAATGGCAAAGAGAAAATTTTGGAGTTGTTTGAGCCAATCATTACAAAGGCAAGGATTTTTGATTTCAGACTCACTTAAATTCAAGACAGCGTCTGGGCAGTTTATAAATGATTCTGGAGGCAGGATCAGTATAAATATAAGAAATCACATAGTCATCAAATAAATTATGCATCAAGGGTAACAGATTCAGAGCTCAGCCTTTCATAAAATTAATAAGATGATTAGGAGGCAACTTTTTTATCCTTTTAATTATTTTGAGTCTCATCAAAATTTCTTAAATTACTGATATTGGCAGAAATATTTAAAATACTAATAAAACAAATTATAATAATTAATAAAAAGGTTAATAATAAATTAAAACAGTAAGAAAGGTAATTTTGGTCTTGATAGCACTCAGCTCTACTAACCCTAGAGTTTGTTGCAATTTATCAGCTGCCTTGGCTAAAAAATTAAATTTAGGGCCAAATCATTTGGTTTGGCTAACTTGTTTGAGCATATGGAAGCCTCAGCGTCAGAAAGCAGAACAGCAAGGCAGTTGGTTGAGTTGACTACTTCATTTAGCTCATTGGGAGGTTTTGACATATCCTCAAAATTAAAATTGTGATTTTCTTGTTGGGATTTCGCTGGCTCCAATTTTAGTGTCAGGGCAGCGAGGAGCTTCAGAGTGTAGGAATGGAAAGGGGGCTGAGGAATCCAATTTAGTTGCATCAACTTCAGCGTTAGAGCAATGATGAGCATGGATGCAACAGAATTGAGAGGGCGCTGAGGAATTTTGGTAGGCTAATTTTCAGCAAAACAGAGGGAAGTGTCAGCATAGATATATGGAATGAGCACTAAGATATTTAACTTGGTTGCTTTGACTTTGATGTCAGAGTAATGAGGAATATGGATGCAACGGAATGGAGAGGGCGCTGAGGCATTTGAACAGGCTGTTTCATTAGCAAAACAGTGGGATTCATTAGCGCAGATGAATGGATGGGGTGCCATATAATACAAAGTGGATGCTTCAACTTCAGCGTTGGAGCAACAAGGAGCATGGATGAAGTGGAATGGAGAGGGCGCTAAGGCATTTGGGTAGGCAGTTTCATTGGAAAAACAATAAAAAGCATTGGCTCAGATATACAGAAAGGAAATTTTGGAAATTAGGGAGGTGTTATGAAATTGGCAGTATCAATAGATATGCCAGTGGACTTTGCACAGGGTTTGACCTACTGAGCAATCAGGACCAACAATATGAAGATTGTTGTCCTCAAAACAACAGAAAATAACTTATGTATAAAAATATGGAGCACTTGCTCCCACAACCTCTTTTATTTTATATCTTTAATACCGCGGATTCTTCTTATTCCGCTCTTCTTTACTCGCTTAACAACAACCTTCCTCTTGATCGCCCATCTCGCTTATATTACAGCGGCTTGGATGATACCACTCTCATAGCTTAGACTATTTGGTTCCACTGATTCTCCTTGCTTTGGCCAGTTCTTCTCGAATTTGCTATCACCTTAATTGTAGGTGATTTAAATTGTAATCATCAAATGTTGACATCGCCTTATTTAGAGGTGAATTAATAAAATTATTATATTCAATAAAACCTGTTAATCTCAATATCGCCTCATTTTGAAGTGCTTAAATTACCATTACCAGTTTGATTCTGGCGGATTCCATTCATTTTGCCATATTGACTTAGGGCTTTATCATCCAGTCATAATGGAATCGCAACATTATCCCCTCCTTGACTGGACAATGAGGCTCCTATTGCTTATATGCTTGGAGGAATTTCGCATGCACTCAGTTGATGATACAACCGCTAATGGGGTCCTTAATAGTATATGCATTGACCCCAGTTTTCTCAATGACTTCGAATGGACCAATCCATATACTGACCAGCTTGTGCTTCCAGCCGAACCCATTCCTGGTCATGGAAGAGAACCATGTCGCCTTCCTTGAACTGTGCTAACCCACTTTGATGTATCTGATCTGCATCCTGATTCCTGATCTTCTTGGCTAAGCTGAAGGAATAGGCTTCAGTTTGCAATTTGATCAGAATATTTGCAAGGTTAGTCAAATAGTGATAAGGTTCCACTCCGCCTGTGGCTTATTTTAACACTAGGTGGTCACAACCTAAAGGGGAATACACCGATCTTATTTAATCACGCCTGAGCTCCTAAGAGCTTGAGGCGATGGCAGGGGTAAGTGGAGGTGTCAAGAAAGGGTGGTGGAAAGCTTTGCCAGAGCCAGGTGTCCACTTGAATTGACCTATTGGCCCATGGCGACATGGCAAATACTCTCAGAGACATCTCAAAATGAACCTGAAAGTGAGTTATCATATGGGGCAGCGTCCACAGAGTGGAGTCAAAAGTGGCGCGAAGATATGAATTATGAATAGTCCATATCACTGCACTAAATGCCAGGACCCTTAATGATTGGGAGCAATTGGGGAGCGAGAGTTTGAACATGAAGTCCTGAACTGGGTGCGCTACCCAGGGTTCTGCTCGCAGGAGTTTGCGGACCTTGCTCCAGAAAGGGGCTATGAGGGGGCAAGTAAAGAAACGGTGGAGGTGGGTGTCTGTCAGCTCTGCACATCGTGGGCAACCCTTGTGCTGGAAGGTGGGACCAGTTTAATCCCCTGTCCTGTATGAGCAATGTAGAACACGCCACAGTATATTTGACACTATTGTTGAGAA
>JAKSZP010000220.1:0-138905 GCA_022478985.1 Massospora cicadina
CTGGTTCAGTGTAACTTTTACAGGGGCCCTGGCTGCCAACTTGACCACTGTTGGGGTTTCCACCCCTTCCAGTAATACTTTTAGTTTTTTGGCTGAACTCTCTCAGGTGTCCAATCCCTCAGATTTGGTCCCTGATATAGTTTCACCCCCACCTTGGTTGGTCCCCAATGGATCATATTAGTTGGCAATTAGCTATTCAGGATCAGTCGTCGATGCATTGTTGAGCTAGAGCCCCCTGTAAGCATGACTTCATTGGGGATTGCACCTGATAGTGTATTGGGGATCACGCCCAATGAATTTCTCATGTTGCTGAATCAATTTTGGTTAGGAACTATTCACCCCCACCCCCCCTGACTGAGCCTTTTTGGAATTGGAGCCTGACTTGTTCTTCACTCAAATACCCTGAGTGGATTCAGTAAGTTTCTCCATGTCAGTAGAAATCTTTTTATAGCTTGGCTCTGTTGGTTTGAGCTGCCAATTTTTGTCATTTGAATCTGAGTTAGTTTTAGATCCTACCAATACTTCATCCAGTTTTTTTGTTTTAACGGCAATAGTTTTCTCACCCTGTGAGGCCCCAATCCCCTCTGCTGATTGAGGTTCAATGGGGAATATTCCCAACTCTGCTGTTCTTGGTTTCAGGCCTTGCTTCCAGAAGGTTGTGCTTGTCATCTGGGTGTCAGCAGTTAATTGATCCTAGGGAGTCAAACCCATCATATGCGCTAGTCATTAGGGCCCCATGACCTATCAACGCATTTGCATGTTTCATCATCGTTTGTGTCACCAATTGTTTCTTGATATACACATGTTAAATTGCCCTTCCCCATTTCTAGTCATGTCAGGGTTTGGGCCAGTGGGAAGGTCATCAGATGGTACATCCATTGTAGCGTCCTTTGTATTATTATTAAAAAATTAATATTGGCGCAGGAAAGTCATCCATTTCTATGTGCTGCACACAGATGGGTGGATTGACTTCCCTATGCTTGGGTGGTTGGCCTTTGTTCACTGCTCTATATAATTGCAGTACGCTCTGGCAGTTATTTTCTCTCAATTCTTCTTCAGTTCACTTTTTGATTTAAAAAGTGTTTGCTAAAGAGTCAATGATGAATACTTATAGCAGAAGTATAAAACTATTCTTACATTAATATAAGGTATAAAGGGTTATTAGCTGAACGGTTAAATTTGCTTCCACCCCTTGTTCAGGTTTTGAGTTTGAAACCCGTACTGGCTAGAAAACATTCTCAGTGTGGTATATTTATCCCAAGGTCGACCCACCTCAAATAATTTTTTTATTAATATAAAATATAAGTACCACATTTAATCTAACTTTTACAAAATGTATGATAAGAACTTTGTGAATAGATAGATACCAAAAATTTCTAAGAAGGTTTAAGTATAAGTAGTCACAGTAATTATGTTGCCCTAATTCTATCTAAACTTAATCTTTTTGGAAATGTAATAACTTTAGCTCAACCTTATATCAGTAGCACAAATCTAAAACTTTACTAAGTCATATCATCAGGCTTTTAGAAGTTATATGTGGCTGTAAGGCTTCTTTTTTGAGCTCAATGGTGCTATGCCCAAGAATTCCAACAGTCAATACTTGAGGCTGAATAAGACATATGACAACCATCTAGTACTAAAAAAAATAAGACATATGACAAGTATATTTATTGAAAAGGGGCCAAGTCACCACTTATGTCCTTTCAGTTAGAGTATTCATCCTATGGTAAGCATGGCAAAATAGACTTGTTGAGGTCAAAGACCAAAATCAATATATAGAAATAATGAAGTAACTTTATTATAGTATAAATCATGGGGCTTTATATGATGCAATTAATAATATAAACCCAAAAAAAGTATTAATAAAGATAATAGAGGTGGAATTTAGAAGGGAGGCTCTTGGTCAGATGAAACATTCTGAATATTATAATACCTTTGTACCTTAATTTTGATAGGGCAAAAATGGTGAGTTGAATACCCAAGTCATATGAGACTGTGTGTCACTTAGGTTAATCATTAAGCAGCTTAATGATTTTTGCCTTTTTTGGGTTTTTTTAATTTGTGGCATTGAGTGCCAAAACAAGTAGTTGTCACCTAACCTTCAGTTGATTCATCAGATCAGTGAGTCAGGAATTCATCTTGGGGTATTTTGGGCTTGAATTGGTTTGTCATAGTTTTACTAGAGTTGACTGAAGCTGCGCTGACTATCAATTTCTCTAGTTAATTTATTAAGGTAGTTAATTTAACCCCTTTTTTGGGTCTAAATATCATTTCAGCTGATGGAGACAGGTAGTCAATATTCTTCATATCATGTCTGATATCTAAATATCTGACAATGCTAATTTTAAATTAGATTTCATAACTGCTTGTATATGTACCAAAGTTAATTTAAACAACTCAAACTCTGAAATATTTTATCTATTTGAGCCAATATAAATATATATCTTATTTTTTACCATGCTTAATAGTAAATGTATACATGTTGCAATCTCATCATGTAAGCCTACACATTATATAATCCAGAATTATATTATTTATTTACTTTTTGACCTGTTAGTATTTTTGGGGTTTCTTTGTGTAGATGAGGTATGCTGAAAAGTTGCATGAAAATTTAAATGAAGGAGAAAAGTATATTTTTGCAAATTTAAATCAAAATAAACTATTGTCATGGTTGGAAAATGATATCATCCCTGAGACCAACGTTAGAGATAAAAATGCTTGCAGGGAGGCCAAGAAGGTGAAGTTAGCAGGCTTCCCTGACCTCAAACATACCATAGACCAACGCTGGGTGAAGGCTAAATATGCCCAAGTTGGTCCTATGGAAGCAAGAAAAGTTTGGCCCTGTATGAGATTAGGGGCGTTAAAACAAACTATATTTATTACTATAGAAAATGGTTCACTTCAGTTTTTGGGTGAACAGGGTTTTGAAACCCATTCAGTTTTTATTATACAGCTCAGATCAGCCATTTTTACAATCAAGCACCCAAGTTTAGTTGATTACTCAATATAGCATTTTACCTGATAGAAGCATGCACCTATTGGCGCACCTCAGCTTTGACCCACTTTCCTTGATTGATTGTTTTGCTGAATTTCCTTAAATTTCCCATGTTGAGACCAATCTTTCTTGTTGGTCAACTTCTGCACATAAATAAAATCTTTTGCTAAGTACACCATTTTCTGATTATGATATCTTAGATGATCCTGTGCACAGACCTCTTCATGGAGATCTTTTGCTATGTTAACCTTTCTATTTTAAACATGATAGGTTACCCCCTTGTGCACCATTGGTTCGCCCAGGTTCCCTCCAACCTGGGACACTTACCCCATCTTACTCTGTGCATCATGTCATTTTTGGGTGGTTATTCCCACAAACAATTGCCCTCCTTTTCTTGAGTTATTATTGCTCCAGCACCCTCTTCTGGGCTCTAGCAACTTTAATACTAGTGACTAGTTTCCTGGCGTTGGCCCTGTGCACCATGCACCTCCACACTGGAAACAGGAGAGTTATAGACACTCTCCTTACAACTATAGTATTTAAGTTATGTTTGCTAGTAACTGATATTATAGTTAGAAATTACCTTGTGAAGAATTTTTAAAGATTAATAAATACCAGATTCACATGCTCTGTTATGGTGTTTATTATTTGTCAGATGATTTGAATTAATTATTTTAGATTTTATATTATTTTTAACCATCAACTACTCATAAAAAACCATTGAACCTATAAAAATAACTAAATAACCATGATTACTTAAAAAACTATTTTAAGTAAAAATTTAGTGAAAGCAGGAACCACCATGTAGGCAACCACTTTATCTTCCTTAAGTTTTTAATACTTTTTTCAATCTTCATAAAATAAAAATAATTAAATGAGTGGATGGGAGGAAACAATGTTTTATTCTAGATAGCATAATTTTTACCCTTTTACAAGCCAAACCCACACCAGATATTAATAAGTTTCACCCTTTTAGGCAACCATCTTATCTTATTTTAGTTTAAGTTAAATATTTTTATTTAATCTTTTAATGTAAAGATAATTGAAAGAGGGGATGGGAGGAAACAATCTTTTATCATAGATAGCATAAGTTTTAACCCTGTTACAAGCCAAACCCACACTAGAGTTTTAATAGGTTTCACCCTGATAATCAACCATCTTATTTTCATTTTTAATATCTCCACATTTTTATTCAATCTTTTTATATAAAATGGTAAGAGGGAAATGGAGGAATTTATTTATGTCTTAGCCAGTATAGGTTCTAGAACTGTTACAAACCAAACCTGCACCAAAGTAGTAATAGGTTTCACCCTGCTAGGTAACCATCATATTTCTTTTTGTTTTTATCATAATATCTCTATTAACACCTTTTTAAAGCAAAATATAAGAAGAAGAAAAGTGGGGAGGAGATGATATTTGTCCTGGTCAATATAGGTTTTAGCCTGTTCTGAACCAAACCTGCAGCATACTGGAAGCAGGATAACCCTGTTAAGCTAACCAGCCTTGTATAGTAAACATATTAGACCCATTTAAGCAATTCAAATAACACCAAGCTGCTAGCTGAAATAATATCAATAAAAATGCACATCACCTGGCTATAAAATAGATAGTTTATCTAGCATACTTTATAGTTTTTAGTAGGTGCTTATAAGCAAATAACTACAATGCTAAAATCTTAATTTTCTAGCGTATGTGATTTAGGTGATAATAAAATTAGCTTTTTGGTATTATTTTTAAGTTTCTTATAGTTTGATTGGGAATTCAAATTTTAAGAACCCTACCTACTTGAGAACTTAACACTCAAGAGGCATATACATATCAAATTTTGTGTAATAGGTTTTTAGTTTGGGTAGAAAGGATATCTTTAATATATTTACAAATTGAAATATTTTATAATCAATATTCATCACTTAAAAAAACCAGAGGTTAGATATAAAAACTAAATATTTTATTTAATAGTTTCTGAGTAGGTATCAATTAACTTTAAAGTTTCTAAATTCCAAATTTTCAAACCAAGTTTATGTGGTTTAGGTTATTGATGAAAATTAGCTTATATAAATAATTTTCTAGTTTTTGTATTTTTTGTAGTTATAATTGACTATAAAATCCCTTACTAACCCCATAATCCTAAACTCAAGCTACATATATAATGCAAATTCATAAACGTAGGTTTTAGTTTTTGTGCAACACTTTTGTATTTAAACTTTGTATTTTTGAATTATTTTTAATAGAAATTTACTAAATTTAAAATTTAATTGTTTTTTACATGCAAGAAAATCCTAGTAATGAATGGTTTCTTAGATGAACTACCATTTATAGAATAATACATGTCAAATTGAAGAGTCCTAGCTTTGTGGTTTAAGAAAAAACTTGTAAATAGCATCTTTTATATATATTATAGTTTCATTTTTGCAATTTTTGTTGTTATAATTGAATTAAAAATACCTTACATACTTGATATTCCAGCACCAAAGCTGCACATACATACCAGATTTTATAAATGTAGGTTTGTTAGCTTTTAAAATAATTTAATTTGGGAACTTTCTCAGATATGAATCACATTATAATGATCAATTTATTAAGGTAAGTTTTAAACTGCATATTCATATATTAAAATCACTTATAAAATCCTAAAAATAAATAGTTTCTTTTTGGAACTAAAAATTTATAATAGCACCTACATGCCAAATTTAAAATTTCTAGCTTTTTTAAAAAAATAATAGAAAATTATTCGAGGTGAGTCGACCTTAGGAAAAATTTACCACACCGAGAGTGTTTTCTATCCGGTACAGGTTTCGAACTCAAAACCTGCACTAGGGGTGGAAGCAGTTTTACCCATTCGGCCAAACACCTCTTAAATTTATAGCTTTTTTAGTTTAAGAGAAAACTTGATTAGTAGCGTTTTTATATATTATATATTATAGTGCCTTTAAATCTGTTTTTGTAAATAATGCTTGTCAAAAAGTAGATACTAGTTATATAATCTTATATACTTAGCATCTATGGTAACCATGTACATAATCAAGGTTGTTTTTATTAGTATAGTTTAAAAACTAAATAACAAGTTAATTTAATAGTAATGTCAAAAAGTAAACCCTACACTATACTTAATTACCAGTGCAGTACCTGCTAGTTGTATTTTTAAGATAAGTAACGAAAATATAAGAAACAAGTAAACAAAAAATGACATAATCCTTCTTTATTAGATATTAAACTAAGATAAGTTCTAAGTACCATCAATTTAGAAAAAATAAGACATCTATGAAGAATCTAGCAGTGAGTAACGAAAAAAGTTGTCTATAAGTTCTGTTCATTGATAGGCGGTTACAGCTCCTACAAAATTCACTTTAGCTGGTAAAAACAATTTTAATAAAAGACTCGGGACATCTAAATACAAATAAAAAATAAACTAATCAGTTAATTAAGTTTGAAAAAAATTATTTGTTTCTGTCACTAAGTATAAGCTCATTTTTATAGTCAAAAACCTAGATTTATCTCAATAAAGTACTATTCTTTCTATCTTAAAAATTCAAAATTTACTGTCTATATAAAAATGGTTTCCACAACTTCAATATCTTGATTTAGACTATATTATAATAAAATGTTTAGAAAATGACACATTTGTAAATTTCTTCTAAAATGCTAAAACAATTAAAAGCTTCTACCAGATTAGGTCATCCCAAAACTATAATAAACTCTGAGTCTTAAAAAACCCCTATATACATAAGTTTTTATGTTTTTAAACTAGTATTAGTAACAGTATAATAAGAAAAAATCATACAGTTCCATCTTAGAAATACAACATTAATATTGTTTTAGTTTTGATAAATTAATATTTATTTGACTAAGATAGTTTCATAGAACTACAGTAAGACTTTATTGTTTTTTACATATAACTCAAACAAACAAACAAATGTATAATATTTTTATATAATGGTAGTTCAATTATGTACCTCACAATGTACTAATAAAGAATATAGCTTTATAGTTTTTTTTGTACATAAGGCATATATCAATTTTTCTAATTTGGTAGAATAAAAGATAACAATAAAGCCTTCTGCCTTGCATAGAAATATAATAAATTTCAATTACTGCCTTTTTCATTATTCTGTCAGCCCTGATGGCGTTTAACAATAAAAAAAGTTATATAGACATATTTTTTTAGTACTATATGGTCCCATATATAGACATATTATAAATAATAAATTCCAAGTTTAAACCAAAATCTCATTAAGTATAATCTATGTCAATCTACTTGCAGTTGCCTCCCATCTTTGTATTCAAGATAATGTAAAATTGATAAAGAATATTTTATAATTGTTGTTGTGAGCCTTGAGAAACTACCCTTGCAGATTAATTGAAAGAAATGCCTTTTTAGAACCAAAAAGGAGCGCAATCCAGAAGCTGCACCTCTTGTCACCCTGGTTGATTTGGCCCATGTGGTGGACAAGTGATGGGTAATGGCGTACCCTCTAAAATTGCACTGCTTCCCCCTCCAGTAACCAACCAAGAGTTGGTGGGAAAAATTTAGGGGTGTGTCAGGAAGTGGCGGTGGCCAGAAGCCATCACCAGTGAAAAAGTGGCAGTGATTATCCCCAAGAGGGCCTTTCCTTGAGTTCAAGATCTGCTGTGGAAGCCAAATCAATTTTTGTGAAAATAATATAAATGAGTCAGGTTTGGATCAAAAAATTATACTGCCATGTTTACCCACCAATAATACAAAAAGCTATTCCCTGAGAGGTACAGGCATAGAAAATTTATTCACTACCCAATGGAGCTGGCCATATGTGGCCTGACCATAGGTGCAACCTGCTGTCTGCTGGAAGAGTCATTTTCTTTTCACCAAGCGCCATCATGGTGGAATAAATGTGTTTGCTAGTGGATTTGATGCCAAACTGATTAGGCAGGATAGATCAAGTTGGTATCAGCAATAATTTATAATCTCAATATACTGTGACCAAATTGTAAAATATTCTTGACAGTAGTGCACTTAGTTCCAGTTCCCCGTTCAGTGATCATATAGGGAATCAGTTCCCAACATGTACCACTGTCAATCCATTTTTTCCTTTTCCGCCATTTTGGTTTTAATAAATAAATTCTTATATAAATCCAAATTTATTTGTGAATTTAAAAGTTCTACTGGATATTTAGTGATAAATGATTTCTGATTTTGGGAATCACTGGCTAGTCCTCACAGCTGCCTTCTTCCTTTCTCATCTATTAATAGATGGATGTATCAGAGGTAATCTGGATGGTATTCTGGGTGGTAACCCACCTGGAGTTTAGGCCAGTCTTATTATTATCATCAGCATGTTCCACGCCAGGTGTCCGCCATATGGTTATTTGTAACCTTACAATGTCTCCTTTGGAAAATAAATTTTTATTTCTCTAAGCTTGATCTTTGACTATGTTTTTTTATAAGTAGTAGGTAATATGTTAAAGCCCAAAGTATAGTTTTTAAACTATAAGCTCTACAATTTTCTCAAATACAACGTAAAAAAGCGCCCCTGGTATTCTCAGTATGTTTAAAAGACTCCTACAATATTAACAATTAATTGTGCTTCCATCTGATACTATATTCCTGTTTGTATGAGTATGGGGTGTATAGTTTTTATAGCAAGAATGTAAGGTGCAGGGGAGCCTGAGTTCCCTTTGGTGAGCACTGCACAGTTCCTAAGGAACTTCCTGAGGCACCAAGCAAAAAAGATTAAGATGTCATCAAAACCTACTTTTCAACTAGGGATCAACCATTTCAGCAGGAGTATTTTAACTAGATGGTGAGATTTTAGCCAAGATGGATTTCCCCTAGTTTTAGATACTAGTGTTCAAATTAGTTGAGCATAGGTGCTAATTAATTCACCTAGTTTTTATATTTCTTAAAATTAATCTTCTAATTTATGCTCCTCATTCAAATAAGTTGAGCCATTTCAATGATTTAATGATAATAACTGTCATGGATGTGGCTGCAAATGGGTTAACTGATCATTCTTTGACCAGTGGAATTACTATAATTCAACCCCAACCCATTGGAGGTAGCAGCGACCAAACCATCACAGTTGGGGCAAATGAGCCCCTTTTATAAATTTGGGCAAGTAAGAAAAGTACCAAGAATGGAATGACATTATAAAAGTTCATTTTTGCCCTAATAAGTCAGAGGATTTATTGATTGAAGATGATAAAGTCACTTGAAATAAGTATGAAAATTGGCCCCCTTATATACCTTTGGGGGGCTGGAAGTATTTGCAACGATGATTCAATCAAATAACCCTGATGAGATCTTTTGAGGTACAAAGATAAATATTACCAAACCTGGCAGTCACCTAATTTTGAGAGTTGCTTAGAACCATAATGTGAGGTGCATTGTAAGAGAATCATCACTTGAACCTGTTGTCAACCAGAGTATTACCAAATTTGGTAATAAATCAATATTGCTAGAAGATTAAAACCTACCACCAAGAAGTGGGGACTAGTTAATGGTCCCTGAACATCCAGGTTCAGGGTTAGCCACTGTGAGAAGGAGCTCGCAGCTACAGGAATTTGCCCAAGTGGATGATGCCACTAAAGCTGCAATTTAATTGGCATTTAACTAGGGGATCTTATAAATCACTCATATAAAAACTCATTTCCCATTTGTTTTAAAACTTTATTTATCTTTCTGCCTTGAATTATTCCTTGAAGTATATACTTCATTTTTTGACTTATTATAATATATTCCCACAGAAAAAATTCCTTTTATTTTTGCTTATAGTGATTTAAGTGAGCTAATTGCCAGTAGCAAGTCTGAGATTAGTCAATATGCAGAATACAGTAACCAGTCTGAGATCTGTTTTATTTGAACAAGGACACACTCTATCATGGATACCTTATGCTAAGCTGCCATGAGAGAGGTTGAATTGGCTTCCGTTGAGCCCCAATGGCAACATATAATTTAAATGTCTAAGAGTGTCATAAAGGGAATTGACATGTGTGTGAACAGTTTATTAAAGATATTGATTCTACAAGGGGCAGCATCAGAGGAGAATTGCTATATGTAGAGGATTTTGAACACAAAGAAGGTTGTCTTGTGCCTAATCTGGGTTAATAAGCCCCTGAACAGTGAGTCAGCCTCAAATGGTAAGTGAGCCAAGGTCAGCGAGCAGATATAACATCAAGTTCAGATTTGTGCTCCTCATTTTATTGATATTAAGCTATTCTGTATATAAGGGGAGGTTACCCCAGAGGTAAATATGGACTCACTATCACTGCCTCTCCAAGTTTGATCCCAGTAGATGAACTTTGGGTAGGGGACAATTATGACTGTGTTGGAATTTCTCACCAATGCCCTGAACCAAGACAGCAAATAGCAAAGGCAGTTCATGGAGTTCTGGCCTATCATATGCCACACATGGAGATTTTCCTGGTTTTATCCTCCTTTCCAATTCTTTGATTCCCTTAATTGGTGCGGTATCATCCCCCAGGTCAGCCCACCTCAAATAAAGTTTAGAAATTACAATTATAAAGGATATTTTGTATATCAGCCATTTTAAGAATCAAGTTGAATCACAAAAAGCATTAAGTACTTTGAACTTTTAGTAATTGGTGTCATGGATAAATCAATAGTTTATAATGATTATTAATGTTTATTGATAAACCGATTTTGAGGATAAATCATAAATGTTGCTAAAAATTGATGCTTAAGTCTTTTAATAGCCTTAGCACTTGATTGCCATCTGATGCCTAGGTTTTTGGATTTACTAGTGAATGATGCCGAGGTTAATAAGATCAAGATTCCTAGGAATTACCAGTGACAGATGCTGAGGATAATCAGAATATGTTTTCCATCAATTTATAAAAAAGGTTTCAGTTAGGCAGGCAAACAATTGCCATTTGTTTAGAGTTCAGAACTACTGGCAATTAATGCTGAGGATTTTAATCATTTATAGTAAGTATCAATTATAATCTACTGGCAATTGACACCATTGATGATTCATATTAATGAGGAACTAATCAGTGTTTGATTTGTAGGGAATGGGGTGCCTTCATTAAATGCCAATGGTTTTTGATAGGTGGGCATTAGATTGCCATGAAAACGCTAAGTATAAAAACCATGACTTTCCTACTATTAAGATCTTTCTCTAACCTACCTCTTATTGTTTACATAGCATAATGATGATTGGAACTTAAAGGGAAGACTAAAAATTTATAAAGTTTAGGGCCAGGTGAGTGCACCTAGGGAGTGGTCAGTACCACCATTTCAACACCTGAAGCTGCAAGTAAGCCCCACATGTACTCACTTGACTGGCTACAGACAATATGGGACTGAGGGATATTAGTGCAGAGGGAGATGTATAGGGAAGAGCTAGTTCACCCAAGTGAGTGTAGGTCTCTGGTGTCTCCCAGAGGGTTAATTTTTCCAAGTTGAGGTTGTTGGTTATGCTATGTAGGGGAGTTGAGGCGTGAGAATATAGTGAAAGGTAGCGGTGAAGGTAAAACAGCAAGGGTCAACAGCCTTTATGCTGTTGGCTTATCACACTAGTGGGGTTAAATGTGCATATTGGAAAATTTGCAACATCATAATGCGCGCCATGATGCTCAACATGCTTTCCAGAAAATTGAAAATCATGAAAATATTGACAAGGGGAAATGGTTTATTATAGAATTAGAGAAATTCTGGACAAAATAGGCCAGTACCATAACAAGTAAGCGCACTGGTCTTTAAATAGAGAATGAAGTTTTGCGGTTGGCAGCGCAGTTCTTGGATAATGAAGTTCTTAGATTGGCATCTTATCAGGCTGCTGGTTATTTTTAAGCTCTGCTCTTGTGAGGATGGGTTAGTTTGTAAATTCTTGTGAGAACTGAGGTTGAGAGATGTGAAGGGGCATGCCATGATTGGCTGCTTGCCAAAAGTAACCTTCTTAAACTTTTTAAAAGTTTCAAAATTGGGGTGAGCTCCATCCTTAAAGGTCTGGCACTTATCCAAAAGTGATTTTTCCTAATATTGGAAAGGGATCTTAAGGAAATAATAGAAAGAAGTATTTAAAAAAAGTAGTTGGAGTGGGTCAACCATGAGAAATAAGTATTTAATTAGAGTTAGAAATTTTAACAATCCTTGTTAAAATTGATTGATTGTACTTCTTTGCCATAATAGAAATGGTGAACCTTTGTAAATTTAGGAATTTCAGAAAATTGGGCAGCAGTAATGAGGGACTTACTTGGAGCACTTTTGCCATTTTGGTATAGTTGAGGGATTTCTTTACACAAGAGCTTAATTTTTTTCAACATAACAACTACTAGTCAGTGGGTGGATTGGAGTGGGCGAAACTGTAGGAGGTTTCCCAAGTTAAATTAGCCTTTTCTACATGAAAAGGTTTGAATGTACCTGGCTTATTGCCCTTTGTAGTTTGCCTGAAAAAAAAAACTTAGAGTTGATTTCATACGTCATTTGTAGTATTGTTATAACATTTTAGAAAAACAAGGTTTTGTTTTATCAAGTACTGTAAAACAATGTATTATACATTTTAGGCTGTCAGTCTTTTTAAATCTCTTATAAGCCATATCCTTTTCTAGCTTGTTGTCCCTTTGGACTTAGACAAACCACTAGTGTTACTTTGGCTTAATATGATTTCTAGATACCCTTTAAACAGTTAATATTACACAATAATAAACCTGTTTATCAATAGCTCTTGCTTTTATATAATAAAAAGTTGTTTAACAATTTTTGCTGAGTATAATGAAATTACTTTACCTTTAATTTTTTTTGTTTGATTCTAGTATCCAGACTGCTGTGATATGCTGCATGATATCATTTCCTTTTTTTTAAATAGATGTACTTTATATTAAATTATAACACAAGTGGTTCTTTATCCTTCTATTTAAATCCTTTAGTGTCTTTAACTTATGTATAATTTGGCTACTCTTTCCCAGATTCTATATAGTAATAATTTACCCTGATTGCTCATCTGTCTTAAAGATTAATTAGTGCCTCATGGTAGTTAGAAAAGGAGGTTTTTTATACCAATAATTACTAAATTTCTTCTGCATGGTGTTAAAAAGACTTTAAGCTTTATATGTCCCTTCAGAAGGGGAGGATACTTCAGTGGTAGAGTATGAACTCACTACCACTGCTTCCCCAAGTTTGATCCCAGTAGATAAACTTTGAGTAGGGGACGATTTTGACTGTGTTGGAATTGCACACCAAAGCCCCAAACTAAGATATTGAATAGCAAAGTCAGTACATGGAGTTCCTGGCCTATCATACACTGCACATGGAGGTTTTATGGGTTTTAACCTCCCTTCTCATTTTCTTTGATTTCTTCTTTGGTGCGGTATCATCTCTAGGTTGGCCCACCTCAAGTAAAAATTTAAAAAAATTAAAAAAACAAAAAATTTCAGACATTTAAAAAAATTAAAATTTTTAAAAATTCATATGTACCTTCTGCAACCTGTGAAAATAGCACAATTTAATATTGCTTCTATTGGGTTGTACCATGAGTTCTTCCATATAAGATTTTTAAATATTTATAAGCCATTTAATTGTTTTTATACCATCTGATTAAAGTATATATGGTGACTTAAGATAATCTGCAACTCATTTGAATATTAAGTTGCTTATATATCTAATAATAAGATTTATTAATTATTTGAGGCAAGCAGACCAGGGGACAGACATTACCAAAAGAGAGAAAGAATAAAGCATTGACATGAAACATGAGCAGGATCAAAATTCATCAAAGAAAGTTTTTCACCTCCAGATCAGGACTTAGATTTTTCTGGTTAAGTCATGGGTAAAGGTTTCATGTTTTAGACCTACTAACCGCCTTTAGTTTCCTTTGGCTGGCACCCCAATTGATGTACAAAGGATGGAAAATGAACCTGCAACCTTCAGGTTGGAGCCATATGCCCTAACAACTTGCCTTCCACCCCCTTCTATTGATAGAAGATAATATATGATTTTTAGACTACAAGCATACTAGATATATGCTTTCTATAAGTATAGCCTTCTCTATCTCCTAAGGTGACACAAAATAAACTGCTTCATTTTTAGTTTTGCTTCTCTCATATTTAAAAAATGGATCTGTTTGACTTGACTATGCCTCTCAGCTTATATGGAAGTCCAGCTTTTTTACCTTAATATGTGTATATTATTATAAAGTCTTTATTATTAATCCTTAATTATAAGCTTTCTTGAAAGTGTGGGTAATTAATAAAATTACATGAGTAATATCCTTTAAAAGATATTATCCAGATTGCTACTACTACTCAATATAAACAAAGCTGTTAGAGTTTAAACTTTTGGTCTATATATTTTATGATAGATTTACTAATACTTGATTTAATTTAATTCTAAAAATAACAAAAACTCTAGGTAAAAAGTTTTCTTAAAAATTAAAAAATAATTTAGATATATAGAAAAAGCCAGGCAAAACTATATAGCTTTTAATTGCAATGTATAAAAACTTTTCTTTCTCGTTGCAAACACTTTTGCAACCCATTCAATTCAAGACTAAATCTAGTTTGATAATCTCATAGAGGGGATTAGTCTGCGCCCATGTCTGGGAGCAGTTGGGCAAGCAAGGCAAGAGGAGCAGGCGGAAGGCCCGCGGCCTCTAACGTTTGAAAACGCCCGGAGAATCTGGTGGAATAGAAAAAAATCTAAAAAAACTGGCGGTCACAATTTCCCCGGAGATACTCGCGTGGCAAGCACAATGCAACCAGTATATCAACACGCCACATTTCCAGCCACTTTTGTTGGTGGAATTTGGAGTCCGTGTGTATCTGGACATCCAAAAAATGGCCCTATGGGAAAAATTTTGTGAAGATGTACACAAAATTTTCCCAACTGCGGTGTACGTTGCACCTCACTCCATGTCACGTGGTTGGCTGGACCCAGGTTTCAAAAGCAAAATAGCAGCAGACAAGGCTGCAGCGGTGCGCGTAGTGGTCGACCTCCCTGAAGGGCAATGGGTCATCAAAACTAAATGCACCAGATGGACAAAATCAAACCAAATTTTCCTCACTTTTGACTTTTTGCCTACTACAGTAAAACGTGACATTTGGAGCAACACCTGAAAGATGGTCTCACTATATATGGCAAAATACAATCTTTTGAAATGCAACGTTTCACGCTGATGCCACACCTGTGCACTGGCAAAGCCATCGCAGTTCTGACCCCAACTGAGGAGATCACAAAGGACCTAACCCAGATCCTGCACTCCACCTTTATTGACATCACAGGGCACACCACCCACCCATTCCAGGTAACCGTGGACAGCGCGCCCCCCATTTGCACCCACTGTGATGCGTTCAGCCATAAGGCACACGCGTGCCCCATCAAAGAGGGCGTTACATTCCAAGAGCACCCCTCGGCGGCCATGGCCAGCGGAGAGGCGCACTACAAACCAACCGCAAGCACCAAAGAGGCTTTCCCGTGGGGAGCACAAGGCTGCTACCTATTGGTAAAGCCCATCTCCCCGCAGGAGCGGAAGAAGGCCAAGCAGGCCCATAGGACTGCAGCCAAGGAAGCGGCCAAGGTCACCACCACCATCCCACACTCACAACGCCAGGAGGACATGGAGACCTTCGCGGCGGAAGCAACTCGGGAATCCATCACTCAATCAGATTGGGAGGCCCAAGCCAAATGGGCCACTCAATCTGAGGATCTGATGGGAGATTTGATCTCACCCAATTGCTGCACCCAAGCCCCAGTCAAATCTGACTTGGGACCTATCCCAACCAAATTTTTTTTTTGCCCCACTTGACGGTGCACCGAACTTATCCGCACCACAAAAATTCATCTGACGTCGGGAAAACAAAAAGCGAAGGCCAAAGCCAATGCGACTCTTTCCACAAAAATTAATAAAAACCCCAATAGTGTTGCTGCTAATACCCACGCTGCTGTGAAAGCCCGTGGGGACCTGGAAGAGGCTGGTGGGCCAGGGGGCCTACCCCCTCGCACCTAAGGTGCAATGGGGGAAACCTTCACTCTAGGGATGCTGAATATCGCCGTACTCAAGGCCTCCCCATCCTGGGCTAGGAAACTGAGTTTTTTACAAAATAATTTACCTGTGGATATCCTGGCCATCCAGGAAACCCACTGTTCATGAGGTTCCGAGGAAGCTTGGAAAACAATGCTCCTACCATCCCTATCCTTTTGGTCGAAGCACTGTGGGGTGCTAATTTGGAAAAACAATTTTTTCAAATTTACATCTTCAGAAACAATCCTAAATGACCGAGTGCTTGTTGTCACCTTCTCATGGGCTAATGTTGCACACACAATCATCAACATTTACGCCCCAAACGGTGCACAAGAGCGTCGGGAATTTTTCTCGTCGGTCAAATCCCTCCCACTACCCCCCGATTCTTTCCTAATTGGTGACATGAACTGTTGGCTAACCTCACCAACGGACCAGTGGCTGCCCTCACCCCATGCCCCACAGGGTCACATAGAACTACGCGTTCTAAAAGCCACCCTTGGGTTAATGGATGCGCTGCTGTGACATGCCCCACTGCTCAAAAACATGACGCGTCCCCACATCCACAACAGCCAATTAAGGTCCATGACCCACATTGACCTTATTCTAGCACCGGCAAAATTCCAACCCCACATCTCCCACTTCAAAACAACGAAAATGGAATTCTCCGACCACCGACTGGTCTCAATAACATACCACTTACCCATCACAGTTGCAAAGGCCCCACATTGGTGCAAAATCCGCCCCCCAGAGCTTGCGTCGCCAGGATTTTCCACGTGGGTGGAAGAGGCAACTTTGGCAAAATTGTTTGTTGCACCGTTTTGCGCGGACCCCATTTCCACATGGGCAACTTTCAAAGAAGACACCATCCGCCACTATTGCCATCTCTCATCCAGACGCTCACAAGCCACATCAGTGGTTATATCGCGTGCGCTGGCGGAATTGGCCCACTTGGAGTCCAACATTCCAGCCTCAGGATATAGCCCTGCATGGGGCCAGAAGTGGGCGGAGGCAGCAGCCCACCTCAACGCACTTGAAAGTCAACACAAACATCGGGTTTGTGTCCAATACAGGGCCACATGCATCACTAAAGGTGACAAGTGCACCGCATACTTCTTTAAAATTTTTTTGCACCACGCCAGAGTGTGGCCTGCACACAGGTGCGAAGATTGGATAATTCTATTGTGGACACACTGGCCAAAGTGGCAATCAAAACGCAAAGATATTACTCTGAGTTATACCAAGCTGAACCAATTCAGCTGGCTGAAATGGCGGAATTTCTCGACAGAGCTCATATCTGCACCATTTTCTGATACCCAGAAATAATGAATTTAATTACTCTGAACGAATTATGGACTACCATTCGCGGTGCGCCAAACCAAAAATGCCCAGGCCCAGATGGCATTCCATATGATTTCTACAAAAAATATTTTAAATATATATCCCCATTGCTGCTAGCCTCACTTAACCAAAGCCTGTTGGAAATGCGCCTCCTACCAGGAGGACATGAGGCCTTTACAGTCACACTTTTCAAGAAAGGGGATAGGCTAGACTTAGCCAACTGGTGCCCCATTTCTCTAACAAACACAGACACCAAAATTTTAACAAAAATCCTGGCTAACCGTTTAGGGACTGTAGCATCTGCCACCATCTCTCCAGAACAATTTGGTTTCATCCCCAGAAGGTCGATTTGGGATAACGTGCACTCTGTGGCTAATGTGTGTTAGTCCACAGCCTCTGGGGCACTTGTATTCTTGGACCAACAAAAAGCCTATGATAGAGTAAACTGGGAATACCTTAGGGCCTGCCTCCAACAATTCCGCCTACCTCCCCGCTTCATTAACTGGGTGATGCTGCTCACAGAATCTGCAACAATGGCAGTGCGCGGCCCAGGTTTCCTAACGGAAGTAGTCCGTCCTCAAAGGGCCTGCGACAAGGGGACCCCTGAGCCCACTCTTATACAACTTCAGCCTTGACCCACTACTGCGAAATGTGAATGCCCAACTCACTGGGGTCCATGTGCCAGGCCAAACCCCAGTCAAGATGATGGCATTTGCAGATGATTGCGTGGTGGGGGTGTCTAATAACAAAGATGCACGCGCGCTTGAAGCCCTCATCCAGGAATATTCCCAGGTAAGCAACGCGGCACTGAACGCCTCCAAAATCGAAATCATCCTCCTTGGTCAGTTTCAGAACTGCTGGGCCCCAGCAAGTAGTTCCCAATCCAGCCCATCTGCTCGCCCAAGTCCACGCCTTACTAACTCAAAACACACCGCTCCACTGGTGCTCCCCTTTGTGCCACGACCTACCATAGGACTGGTACGCCATCTGGGCGTGTGGTTGGAGGCAGGAGGATACGCGTCAGCAGTAATGGAGTGCCATATACTGGACAACGTGACGAAGCGAATCGCCTCTCTCAGAGCCCACCCTACTACCCTCACTGGCAGGGTTGTTCTTGCCAACTCTATGCTCCTATCCAAAGTCTGGTTCAGAGCCCACACCATCCCCTTCTCCCCAAGCTTCTTCAAATCCCTGTATGCTTTGCTACAAGGTTGGCTTTGGTCAGGCCGCCCTCCACCAGTACGGCTAGAGGTCATGTTTGGCCCTCATCATCATGGTGGCATGGGCCTACTTGACTTCAAAGCCCATGCCGCCAAGATCCTAGGCACCTGGATTGCGGCTGTCACTGCTCCTACACTCCCATCCCAACACTGGTCCCACGCGGCCCGCTCCAACTTCTCCCAAGCCTTGGGCCTCAACAATCCATCAAACCCCCACTCCCTGATGAAATACCTCGCATCACACACATCAGCCACAGGTCCTCACGGGACCAAAACCCACTACAAACGAATCCTACTCTCCATGCAAAGCGCAGAGTGGAGAATTCGTATTAGTGGACATACAACCTGAAGAGGCCGCCCCTCTCCTCAGTTCACACAAGAGGTACAGGGGCTACCCATCCATGATGGCGTGATCCCCATTCGGCCCCATGTTCTATCTAGGGTGGACTACCTGGACATGATGGACATCCATTACTCCATTGAGACCCAAAAAACTATCTGGAAATATGTACACCATCCTCTGTTGCAGCCTCAAGTCTGATCCCATGTGTGGTGCTGCCTGAGGTGGGTGTATCGTACAGCTGATCGCTCTAATGCTTTACACTCATCCTGTGTCGTGTGTGGCCAGTATGGAACGCTGTTTCACCGCCTGGAGAAGTGCCCCACCTCTAAAGTAATATGGCGCGAAGTCCAACGTCTGCTAGGCCAGGATCAAACACATCCCTTCAGTCTGTCAAGATATATGTTTGCTTCATCAATGGCCTCCCCCTCCCACCCTCCCTTCATGCTCTGGTGGTTGCAATCGCCATGTGGACTATCCACACTTTTGTCTTGGATGCCATCGCCGGATCCATCCCCACCCTCCATGAAGCTGTCCACAGATTCTGGTCTCATTTGGTGGATCACTTTCAAGCGTGGATGTTTGGATATCTCCCACCACGTCGCCGGCAGCTGGTCTCCTCCTGGTTCCCAGTCTGGTTCATCAAATCAGACCCCTTCCTCCACACGTGCTCAATAGTGGCTACGCCCCCTACACACGTTCCCTCCCCTTCCCATAAGTGGCGTTCCCGCTGGCAACAAGAGATAGCATCGCTTCTCTGGGGTGCCTCCCCTGGTACTAAGTTTTGTCTCGTCTGAGTCATATTTAGAAGTGTCCGTCCCATGGTCGGCCTTCCCCGCAATAACTTTAAAATTTAATTGCAATGTATAAAGGGTGGTTAGCCTGGCAGAAAATTTCTTCTTCCACTATAGTGTAGGTTTTGTTTAACACAAGTTCACAACCAGTGGTGGCTAAAAAATCTCTGTTCATTATATATCCCAAGGTTGACCCACCTAGTTACTTTTCTTAATTGCAATGTATAATAGTTGCATGTGCTGCATTTTTTGATCCCATCACGCTCATTTATGGTTTATAAAGATCTATCATTATGCACTTGGTAACATCTAAGGTATGGGCTATTGTATTAGTATATAAAATGTGGCTTTTAACCCACATAAGACTCAAATTATCTTAGCTAAATTCTTTATATTAACTTTATATATATTAACTTTCTTTAAATGCAAATGGGTGTTTTTATCTCATATTAATTTCTTAGAAACATCTTTAATAATCCAAATGATTTTCCCTAAAAATACTAAACATACTGTATAACTTATAAGCTTTAATTAAGCATATAAAGTTTCATAAGTTTAATCAACATATTAGAAACCAAAACCCCCACTTATAGAAGTATTTATTCTGACAACATGTATGTGACAGAAACTCTATAAAAGCTTTTTAGTTTTAACCATCTTATAATGTAGTAGGAACCCTTTTATTTGAAACCTGTTCTTATCAATTATTGACCTAATTGAGACAATAATTTTAAGGGTATCAATTAGATTTTGAGACTGGCTTTGCCATGCTTTAGCTAGCATATGTCACGTTCACATGACTTTATTGAGGGAACCAACTTCTTTGACAATGCTGGACGTCAGGAGTCCAAAAAGGTCAAACTTCAGGACCTTCCTGACCTCAAGCACACTGTGGACCAACGCTTGGTGCAGACCAATATGCCCAGGTTGGTCCAAGGGAGTTAATGCCCAGCCCTGGGTTACAGCGGTGGTGTTAAAATGGACGGCTTACCTTCTTAATCACAATGGTTCAGTTTGGTTGATTGGAAAATGGGGTTTTAAAACCATTTGATTTTTAAAATTACCAACTCAGATCAGCCTTGTCATCAATTAATAACCTAAGTTCAGTCAAACAATAGTTACAGTACCCTGCCTGATGGAAGCATGCACTTATTGGTGCAACTGGGCTTAGCACCACTTCCATTGATCAATGATTCCCTGAGTTAGCTTAGATATGTGTTGGGATTTTTGCCCATATTCCCAGCCTGCTAGATTACCTGGTGTCACTAGGGGAAAATTCCCTAAAGTGAAGTGAATTGAAAAAGTTGACCCAAATTCAGAGGAACTACATTTGAGGGATTTTGGAATATTCGCCTGGTCATATCCATCAGGGATAAATCCAGATGAATACCTTGTATCTCATTGGGTGGAGCGGCCAACGAAATAGGGGCATCTGATACTGATTAACTATCAGGTGTACCAATTGAGATCGGAAGAATTTCATCACCAATTGATTGGGAATGTATGGTGAGTTGCAAAGTGAGTGACGCCGCCTGCAACTAGCAAATCAATTGGTTGGTGAAGTGACTTGCCATAATGGGTAAAAAGTCCCACTACCTAAGCAGGTTGCTAGCCAATTATGGTTAGTTCTCTTGGATTGAGATGAAAATGTTAGGGACATATATCTGAATCTTTCCGTCTGAGGTCTCAAGGATGTCCAACGATGGAATCCTAGCCAGGATGAGAAGACCATTACTGCTGAGATGAGGAATGGTGATTCAATGGCAATGGCTGCTATTTCATCAAAGAGGTGTCAACCAAGGGTTAGATGCCCGAATCCCCTATAAATTCCCTAGGATTCACTATAATAAAAGACAACTATTACTATAAAAAATATTATTATTAGTTTTATTGTAGATTTGGTTATGGTTAGACTATCAGCATCTAGCGTGAAGTTCCATCTCAAGGATATTATTGCAGAAGGCAATAATTGGTAGACTCTCAGAGAGAAGAGTAGAGATCTGAGCGGGGATCTAGAGATGAAGGGAACCATGACTAGAGGATCGTTGCCAACTTTGTGTTGGGTTGAAGGAGACTGTTATCAAAGGATCTTGACAAATATTAAGTGGACAGTAATATAGGGAACAAATCCCTATGAATATGACATATCAAGTATTTAATTGGAAGTACTGGCTGAAGCGTTAGGCCAAATAATAGTTCTAACTCAACTATGGATAATAGTCTCCATACTATTATTGGATCATATATTCTTTACAACGTGAGGTACACAAGGAAACCAGACCTGTGCAGTAAAAAGGTTACTGGGTTGATGATCAATAATCAACTCTAAAGTAAATTTTTACAGGTTGGTGCTCACTACAGGGGTAGTTGAGTAGAAGAATTTATCAATAATGTCATACAAAGAAGAGATGCGCAAGTTGTGGACCGAGATCACCACAGTAAATCAGAATGCCTTAAACTCTGCAGACCACCGGGAGTTCACAGCCTTGGAAGAGTGAGTAACCAAGTTGGTGGAAGGAGTTGAAAACGTAGCCAACTTTGGGAATGAGTTACTTGGCAAAGTAAACTCGTTAAATGGGTAAGAAGGAGACCTCATCCAAGAGGTCCTATTCCTAAAACAGAATGTGAAGCGGATTGCATTCATTTGAGAAAGTTCATTGCAGACATTAAGAAGTTGATAAAAGAAGTAGAGAATTTGAAAGCCCACAGATGTGCATGTGTGCTTGATATGGCCAGTGATTCCAAAGAGGGAAGTCCTCAAATGATACTTAGGAAGACAAATACCCCAAGAAATATGCCACCCACATTTAATGCTATTTTGGAGATGATGCCCAAATTCACTCCACAATTAGCTGAGTAGCCGAACCAAGAGAATCGGCCTGAAATGACTCAGAGGAATTCAGAGCAACACCTAAATTGCCCACATTCCATCAGGATAACGCCCCAGCGTTTTTTTGAGTATTCAACATGACCATGAATGGATATGGGGATCTTCAGAAGGCATTGACAGTCATGAACTGTTTGGACACAGACTGCCAGAACCTAATGATCCCCCACTTGGAGGGGGACAGCTGGTCCTATGCTGAGGCTAAAGCGGCCATAATGAAGGAGTTTGGCAGTCCAACCTGCATGTCAAAATGCAAGTAAGACTTTATGGGAATTCAATTCTGTAAAGTCAAGTCTATTGTAAGCTTCATGAATTGATTTTACCAGGAATCACAGGTCCTGGCTGGAGCGAAGGTGTTAGATGACTTTAATGCAATAATCGCTTTGAAAGCGGCCCTTTGGTCCTAATGCAATTTGCATCAAATGATGTCTACTGTATTCGCGACTGAGATAACTACCTTGTAAATGGTATACAACCTGAAGATTTTGGGAGCGACGTTTAATGCTCTGAATAGAAGCTTCAAGTCCAATCTGGTCCAAAGTCCAAACCCCATTAAGGGAAGCAAAGGAGCAAAGGAGACTTTTAACTTAACTGTGCCAGGAAATAAGCCTGAGGATTTAAAATGGTTAAATAAGAAAGAAAAGGTCTGCTTCCAGTGAGGCGGGAAAGGGCATTTCGCCGCACACTGCAAAAAGCTGAAGGATCAAATTAACGTGGTTCAGGCTAAAGAGACAGCAGTAGCCAAAGATTCAGGAAAAGGTCCCGCTGCCTAGACAAGGAACAGTCTAGAGCGGCGGAGAAACCTGTTACTCCTAATATCATGAATGAGATATAGATATTAGCAATCTGTTCATGGACGATGAGCAGGATCAGCTATATCAAGTGGTCGACATGGATATAAATGCTGTGACCAGAGCCGGGGCAAAGAAGATTGGACCCAAGATAGTTCAGAAAGTTTCCTGGCCATACGCCCAACAACTGGCGGAGAAGATTCAGACCGCTGAGAATCCTGATGAGGTAACTAATGTTCGCTTAGATGAGGCCAATCTGTTGATTCCCCTTGGCGCAATTAAGGAATCAATTCCTGAATTATTGGCGCAGATCATTCATACCCTAGATTTGGCTAATAACGCGCAATTCACTCAGTAAATACTCCATTACAATACTATGAGTGTACATATATACATATTCAGGTGAATTGAGTGAGGGTGCAGATGATAGTTGACAGTGGAGTGCCCATCAATATTGTGTCAACTAAGCTGGTGAAGAAGATGAAGATCTCTCTGGATGGAACACAAGAAAGAACATGGAACAGCTGGGCCAAACACCACCGTTTCCTGTGGAGCGTATAGAGCGCTGCCACTACAATTTTGGTCATTGGTGGTATCTGCACCAGCGATAGTTTTAGAAAACCAAAACTATGATATCCTGATTGGAACGGAGTTTCTGTAGAAATATGGAGTTAAATGTAACTTCAAGGGATAATACGTTGACCATCCTCGGTCAGATGTTACCATTGTTATACCAGAAGATCGGTGAAGTTTCATTGAACTGGAAAAATAACTTCATTAATCTGATATACAATGATGGCATTGTACCAATTCAGTACCAATTAGTTGGTAGGAAGTGATAAGAGGTGCCGGCGGAAATCCTAGAAAACTGGGGAATTCCCTTTTAGGATCAAAAGGAGAGAACCATACCAGCTAGATCGCAGATGATAGTCAACACAGAGTTGACTTTAGAGATTTTGGAGCTGTTGTATGGAGAAATTGGAAGCCCCTGGAAGAAGTCCATAGTGGAGCTATGGGTGGCTCCCGGGATAATCATGCTGGGCCATGTAGAAATATGAGTTCTCTTGGCGAATTTAAGCGAAAAACTGTTTAAGATTAGGAGGTCTTAAATCATTGCATTTATTAATTTAATACCAATGGCAGAATTGAGATGATTCCTTGATTTTGGGTCTCTCAAGGAAATGGGATTACTGGCCAGAGCAGCCAAAAGCGTCAATCTATTGGTTGATTAAGAGGAGCTCGTAGATCTGCTGGAAGGGCAGAAGGAGGAGGTGCTCAAATTATTCAAGAAATATCAGGAAGTATTCGCTCAGGATGACCACAATCTGGGATGTGCACATGGCGTAATTTACAAGGTCAACACTGGGGAAAATCTACTGATAAGGATGTGACTGATCTGAAGATTTAAAGCTGCTGAAGCAGTAGTAGAAGATGAGATCAGCAAACTAGTAAAACATGGGCTTCTAGTTCCGTCATCAAGTCCCTGGGCAAGCCTGATTCTGATCATAAAGAAAAAAGATGTATTGAATTGGGTAGTGATTGACTATCAGAGGCTGAATAAAGTTACAAAGAAGGATTTGTATCCCCTAATGAGGATCGACAATGCGCTGGATCAATTAGGAGAAGCAAAGTATTTCTCCACGATGGACCTAATCTCAGGATACTGGCAGATCAACTTGCCAGAAGAAGACCAAGAAAAATGTGCGATTATCACCGCACAGGGGCTATACCAGCCGACTAGGATGCCCCAGGGTCTTTGCAATATGCCCATGACGTTTCAGAGGGCCATGGACGTGATATTGAGCGACCTGAAGTTGTCATGTGTCCTGGTATATCTGGATGATATCAATGTGTTCAGTAGAACATTTACTGATCACCTGAACCACTTGAAGCGAGTTTTTTAAGAGATTGTATGCAGCTAACCTGAAGATCAAGCCACGGAAGTGCCACTTCTTCAAGAAGGAGCTTGAATACCTGGAATTTGTGATTAATGCAAACGGATTGCAGCTGCAACCCCAGAAGATAGCAGCTATTGAGCACATGGCTAAGCTGAAGAGTTTCTGAGACATCCAAATATTCCTTGGGATGGTTGTATACTACAGAAGATTTATTCAGGACTTCGTCCGAATAGTTGACCCTTTGTTTCATTTATTGAAGGATCTGAAAAAAGGATTTGTATGGAATGAAGAGGCTCAGGACTCCTTTGATGAATTACGCTGGTATCTGATAAATTTGCTGATTCTGAAATATCTGAATTTTGATCAAGAGTTTAACAATTAAACTGATGCTTCATTGATGGCAATCAGTGTCATACTGAGCCAAGTAGATGAACTTGGGGATGAACATCCAGTGGCATATGTGAGCTGGACACTCTCAGCCGCTGAGAGGAATTACACCGTGACTGAGCGTGAATGCCTCGCAGTCATTTATTCCTGTAAGCAGTTTTAGGTGTATGCTCATGGAACTCACTTTAAGGTGGTGATGGACCACTCTTCGCTGCATTGGCTGCACAATCTATGGGAACATGAAGTATGACTGGCCTGATGGGCACTTAAGCATCGGGCTTATGATTATGAGATAGTCCACCAAACGGGGGCTTCTCACCAGAATGAATGTGACTTATCACGGTTACCAATGGTCCAGTTGGTATAAACACAGGCGGATGATCTATTACAGAGAATGGTCAAAGGAAGAATTGAGGATGTGCCTTGAGAAATCCAAGGTGCGCTCAAGAAAGAGATGGAAAACACTAAGACCATGGATGAACAAGTATTTAAGATGATCAATGGGAAGTGGTTATTATTCCCAAAACTGTCAGAAAGAGCAGTAATAGTTCAAGCCACTCATAAGGTTGTCAGGCACAGAGGCCTGAGAAAAACAACTGACCATATTCTCCAGTATTATTACTGGGAATTGATTAACTATGATGTCGCGGATCATCTGGCTTGTTGCGTGTAATGCCAACTGCATAAACCACACAAGAATACAACTGGATACCGACTGGTCTGACCTGGATTTGCATGGCACATGGTGTCCATCACCGTGATGGGACTGCTGGTGATGAGCACAGGAGGAATGAAGTACGTCATATTAGCCATCAACCATCTGATGAGATGGGTCAAAATGAAAGCCCTAACCAGAGTTGACGCTACCAGTACTGCGAGATTCATCCTGGATCAAGTAGTATACTGGCATGGATGTCCACAAGTCATACTGAGAGATAATGGGACCAATTTCATGTCTCATGTGATCCTAAGGTTAAACGAAATAATGGGGATCCAGGGAGTCATGTCAGTACCATACTGGCTGGAGATGAACGGACTGGTAGAATGGGTCAATGGGACACTGGTCGCGACGCTGAGGAAGCTAGTCGCAGGGAGAACTTCCACATGGGGAACATACCTGAGTTTGGTGATGTTAACCTACAACATCAGTTATCATACGGCGATGGGAAAGATGACATTTGAATTACTAAATGAGAGGAAGGCCGCGTTGCCGCCAATATTATATTTGGTAGTAGAACCTACTTTGGGGATGAGTACTGAACAATACCTAAACCAACTGACGAGTATACTGATCAATATGCAATCACAAGCATTTGATACAACCTTGAAGAAAAGTATATGAGCGAAATTGACAGATGATAAGAACTGACCGCCATTAGAAGAATAATAAATAAGAGAAAGAGTCGCCTATGGCGATATGCATGGTTTTGGATGAAGAAACAAATTGGATGCACTATGGTTGGGTCCATTTGAAGTAATCACCAAGATGGCGATCAATGCTTACTCCGTCAATAATCTCTTGGATGGAAGAGTAGTAAATCAAGTCCACGCTAAGTATCTAAAGCGTTGGATTGAAGAAAAAAATAAAAGATCTCCCAAAGGACCAATGAACCATTAAGTTGGTCATGTCCTGATGATTAGGTCAAGTCCAAAAAAGGACCTCTGAACCAATCTAGATGGTTAAGTCCGAAAAAAGGACCTCTGAACCATAGAAATCTGGTAGGTTTAAGTGCCCAGGATCCAGTTTGGGGGAAAAGAAGGACCTCTGAACTGAGACAAGGTCGAGTCCCATTAAAGAAAAAAAGCTGATATTTTTTTTATTATTATTATATTGGTTGTCCTCAATATGGGGATGATTCCACCTATGTCGCCTCTTGGAGGAGGGAGGATGGATCATGGTAGGAAGAAATAGCCTGTCAAAATTGATATGCAATCAGACACTTGCAAGGGTGAGACCTACAAAAACCACATTTGTTGAGCGGATGCAGAGCCCTGAGAGAACGCGACTAGGGAAAGGGAAATTGATATGTCAGAAGAAGCCAATTGCAAACCCCAGAGCGGGGAGGAAAACAGCAATATAGGAAGAGGCAATCGGCGAATAACCCCAAGTAATCCTGATAAGGCACCAGTGCTGGAAGATTTATCTTGAGTGCCTGACAATGGGCCTCATCAAGAACACCAGACATGTGAGCTGGCAGCGAAGAAGGAATACTTGAGGGGGGTTTTCAAATCATTCCCAATTAATGCCATCAATGGAAGATAGCAATGAGAAGCTCCAGAGAAGAGGTAGTAGTGTAAAGAGTGGATTGCATCTTATAAATGATGACTATGGGCTTTACGAAAGCTGAAGCTGAATGACTGATGGAAGCCAGGTGAGGCTGGAAGCTTCGTTGACCAACTTTGAAGAGCTAGGGCAGCAAAGCGGAGAGCATAAGTAGCAGTATCCCAATCCAGAAGGTTGTCTAGATCAGAGGGAGTCAGTGCTAATGTCAACACCTTGGTAACCTGGGCCTGAAGTTCAGCATAGGGGAGCTTGATATGTATGCTGTTCCCGATTGAAAGCTCAGAAACCAGCACAGCGGGTTGGTAGAATTGCCCAAGTTGGAAGAGGAACTCAGGGAGCAAATCTGAACTGGCCAAGAATGAATGATCCAAAGTGACCAGCATAACCTCCGGAGCATCAATGATGATGTTTGGAGCATCAGCAAAAGGAGCTGAATCCAAAAGGGTTTCAAAGTCCAACTCAGGGATTGACTGTAAGGGAAGAGTCAGCCAAGAGTTGTTCGAAACAATGGCATGCCTGGTTTCAGAGGGATTGGTTACCATTTCCAGTAATTTGATGGAAGGACTAGCCCCTTGCGCCAGACTAGGCGTATGAGTCCTGGAAGGACCATAGAAGAGGTTCTGTTGAGCATCTCAACTCATCTGCTGGAAGAGGCGGAGGTCCAAATCTGACAGACTGTTAAGAAGTTGCTGATAGCGGGATTCTGAGTTTGACATATGAGCAGGACTAGAGGGGGATGTTGGACTTATATAGAAGTTGACCTTATGCACTCTATAATCCATTAGGATCCAATTTCAGGAAATTAATTTCAAAAATTAATTAAATAAGCTTTCTGAGGGAAGAATTAAGAATGACTTACAGTCAAAAGGTTATGAGAGAAATAATGAGGGTGAATAGAATTAAGCACTCTTAAATTAAGACACAAAACGAACATTGATGGCAAGAGTCTCCTGTCTAGGAAAGAAGAGAATCAGGAATTTAAGGACGCTGGACCAAGAATCCTGAATATGAAAGTGGGTCATATACCCTGATGGGGGGAAAACCAGATCCCAGGAATAAAATTTTCATGAGTAATTCAATCAGCCTGGCATGACAGAAGGTTGTGGGGACCGCGCTCTGAGTAGGCAGTAGTGAGGAGGAAGAGGAGGAATGCCATATGCCAAAGGTCATCCCAAGCAGCGTTGAGTATTGATGAGTGTACTCCACTTGAACCAATGAAGTATTTGACCAGGTGTCCAAAGCGGTGTTCCCATGCCCTGGTCCTTTTCTCGCTGGAAATATAGGCAAGAGGGGGAATGTGTTGTTGAAATTTTTGCCCATATTCCCAGCCTGCTAGATTACCTGGTGTTGCTAGGGGAAAATTCCCTAAAGTGAAGTGAATCAGAAAATGGTTGGCCTAAATTTTTGGAGGAACTATGTTCAGGGGATTTTAAGATATTTGCCTGGTCGTATCCATCAGGGATCAAATCAGATAAATACCTAATATCTCATTGGGCGGAGCGGATGATGAAATAGGGGCATTTGATAGTGATTAACTATCAGGTATACCGATTGGGATTGGTCAGGTTTCATCACTGAATGATTAGGAATGTATGGTGAGTTGCGAGGTGAGTGATGCCACCTGCAACTAGCAAAAAAGATTAGTTGGTGAAGTGACCTGCCATAATGGGCAAAAAGTCCCATTACCTAAGCAGGTCGCTAGCCAATTATGGTTGGTTTGCCTGGATTGAGAGGAAAACGTTAGGGAAACGTTTCTGAATCTTTCCGTCTGAGGTCTCAAGGATGTCCAACGATGGAATCCTAGCCAGGATGGGGAAGACCATTACTGCTGAGATGAGGAATGGTGATTCAATGGCAATGGCTGCCATTTCATCAAAGAGGTGTCAACCAAGGGTTAGATGCCCGAATCCCCTATAAATTCCCTAGGATTCACTATAATAAAAGACAACTATTACTATAAAAAATATTATTATTAGTTTTATTGTAGATTTGGTTATGGTTAGACTATCAGCATCTAGCGTGAAGTTCCATCTCAAGGATATTATTGCAGAAGGCAATAATTGGTAGACTCTCAGAGAGAAGAGTAGAGATCTGAGCGGGGATTTAGAGATGAAGGGAACCATGACTAGAGGATCGTTGCCAACTGTGTGTTGGGCTGAAGGAGACTGTCATCAGAGGATCTTGATGAAGATTGAGTGGACAGTAATATAGGGAACAAATCCCTATGAATATGACATATCAAGTATTTAATTGGAAGTACTGTCTGAAGCGTTAGGCCAAATAATAGTTCTAACTCAACTATGGATAATAGTCTCCATACTATTATTGGATCATATATTCTTTACAACGTGAGGTGCACAAGGAAACTGAACCTGTGCAGTAAAAAGGTTACTGGATTGATGACCAATAATCAACTCTAAAGTAAATTTTTACAATATGTTTGCTCAAGGCCAACCTTTCTTGTTAGTTTTCTTTTCTTTAAATAGATCCCACTTGTTCACAGTCTTTAAATTTATGGTTACAAGTGCAAACCTGTGCATGGACCTCCTTGAGGAGGTCTTTAATAATGTTGACTATCCCCTGTCCACTAAAGTATCTATATATCAAGTGCTTAGTTGGGCCCTGTAAGTCCAGGGGAACGTCCCCTTTGCGTGGATCAGGCGATTTTCCCATTTCTAAATAATAAGGGTCTGAAGAGGGTGGCTGTACCCCTCATCACCCAGGGCAACCTCACCCATGTGGTAGACAAGCGCTGGGTAACAGCACTCCCTCTGAAGATTCCTCCCCCAGTTCCTATGCTTGCCTATGCCAAGCTTGTCCTTCAAATTAAAGAATTTTGTGACAAATTATTGGTAACCATCTTCCCCATGAGCTGGAGGGATTTGATAAAATCAATGGCGTCGAATCCTCAGGGTTGAAGCCAAAATGTCTAAAATCAACGGGAATAAAGCCCAATGGGTGAAAAACTAATAGTTAAAAAGGGACAAGTATAAAATTCTTGGCTGGAACTGCTGATGGCATTGAGCCATTAAACAGTATGATCGTTAATGCCAAACTTCCCTTGAAATTGTCAGGGCAAATCCCCAATGAGCAGATATCACCATTGGAAACTGTCACCAATAATTTGAAACCCCTATTTCAAGAATAGGGATTGGTGCCTGACATACCTAATTTGGCTGAACAAATTCCCCAACAAATGGCACGGGCGGGTTGGCCATCCTGAACCCATTTCTGACCCATTGGGACAGCCCCTATGTGGGGTGGCTCTATGGATTCCCATTGCCTATTGGGCCAGATGCTGTCAAACTAACCAACACAAATGCAGTAGATTTTCAGTTCAGGCATTTGCAAACAAACAAATAGCAACTCAGCCTGCCACCAAATCCTTTGATGTCAGTTCAAATTAAAATTATTTCCTCCCTCCCCAAAAATCGCTTGGTTAGGTCAAATTTGAGGGCCCTGATCCCTGCTTTGACCTACTACCCTATTGAACACTATTTAATCAGTTGCATCGCATTAGGAAAAATTTTGGTTGATTTTCTTTATTTATCTTTCCAATAAATTCCTTTATCCAAATACAGTTATATGCTCAAAACTAAACCTCCCTTTTTGCCTATACTTCAACAACCCATAGGCTCTTGGCCGTGTTCCCCTTAGTACGTTGTTAGGTGCTTATACATAATTATGGCTCTTAGGTGCTCAATGGTGAAATACCTTCCTGATTTATAACAGTTATACCAGCAGCAGTGCCACTGGCATCTGGTTTTAGAGTTTGGGTGTTTTGGCACTTATACTGGCAGGCCAGTCTAAAAATAACTTGCTGTTTGCCTGACATAATTGATCAACTATTATTCTTAACCATTTCCGCCCTTCTCGTTGTAATGAGCTTAGCAATGGTCCTTTTCTCCCAGCTGAATAAGGTTGTGGAAAAGTTCTACTATGGCCACAATAGCCTAGTACCTCTCAGATTTGTTTAAGCCTACCCTCCAAAATGGAATCTTCATGTCAAAAGCCACCGAGGTGGTCTTGGTGTCACATCCAAGCCCCAAATCATTGTCCAACTCATATTCAATAGTTGCCACGGCCCTTGTGTCCATGTCAGTATATTAAGGCATTCTGACCTATAGAGTCTAACCCTGTTGCAAATCTAGTGGTTTCTCCTAATCCTAGTACCATCTCTTCCTTATTTACAGACTCAACTATAGCTGCCAATAAAGAGAATTTCGCCTACTTTCTATTGCCCATGAAAATAAGTATCAGAGCTCACCACATGACCTTTGAGTCCTTAGTGGACACTGTAGCAGCGGGTAATCTCATGAGTTTGAGCTAGCACACCAATTGGAGCTTGACCTGGACTTACGTCCTTTGGTGATGGTTTCTTCATCAGCCTCCCAGCCCTCATACCTAGTCTGACGGCCAGTACTTTTCTTGATACACCAGTTTAGCTTTTGTAATTAGTTCTCCACAATGTTAAACCTGGTGTTTCCAGTAATTCTGGGGGTAGGTTGGTGGTGCCAACAACATGCTAGAATTCACCTGGAGACAAATATGTTGTTGTTAACTGATGACCAGATGGAGGTGGAGTTTCCTCTAGTAGATACCTTATGAAAAATCAAGGCCGCAGTTCCATCACTTCCCTTGTTTCCCCTGTGGGCCTTCCATCAGATTTCCCTGTAGCATTGATGCGCTATTGAAGTATATTCAATTCTGAGAAAGTGAACCGTCTCCCCCTCATAATATATTCGATTCAGGGCTTAGAACAATGGTACAGGTGGATAATATTAACTGTCCTTTGTACCCACATACACGCGGAGGAGGAGGAGGCTGCTATTAACGTTTTGTTGGATGACATGCTTAAGAAAGCGTGGTTATTTAAAGAAACATCGCCAGTTGCTTTCCCATCATTTTTTACAAGGAGGCTAATGGTTCCCTCCTTCCCTGCATGGATTATGGTCACCTGAATAAAATCACAATTCAAACCCCTACCCTTTAACCCTAGAGCAAACTATCAGTCAAGCAATTGTTAAGTCATGTGTGTTTTCAAAACTTAACCTTGTTAATGCCTCTAGCCAAAATCAAGTTATGGAAGGCCAGGAATGGCTTATTGCTATCTGAACAAAGAGGGGTATTTTCCAATTTCGAGTAATGCCCTTTGGGTTGAAGAATGCACTGGCCACATTTCAAAGAATGATTAATAGTGTGTTGGGTGATCTCCGGTTTACCTGAACGGTAGCTTATATTGACAATATCCTGGTCCACTCCCCAACTCCCAAACGACATGCAAAAGATTTGGAAGCTGTTGTGGCGGCCTTACATAAGGCGAGCCTATTTGTTAAGCCTTCAAAAGCAAATTTTATTGGGAGGAAGTCACCTTTTTAAGCAAACTTGTCTTAAAAGATGGGTACGCCATTCCCCCTAACAAGTTGGACGCCATCCACGAGTGGCCCACTTCAAGACTCAAAAATAATTAAAAAACTTCTTGGCACTATAATTTTCTTAAATTATAATTTCCCCTGCTCTATCACAGTTAGCCGCTCACTTCATCCAATTATGGGTAAGAATGTCCCTTTAGTTGGACGCCTGAGTGCCAACAGGCATTTGAGTCAATTAAAGAGGTGTTTTTGTATCCCCCTATCCTAAAACATTCAGACCCTTCAAGCCTTATACCATAGCCTATGATGCATCATCTGTTGCAGTATGGGCTTAATTGCTTCAGGAGCATGAGGGGTTAGAGCATCCCGTCGCCTACTTTTCCTGCAAGTTCTCTTCTACAGAGAAGTCTTGGGCCATCTATGATAAAGAGCTGGATGCTGTGGCATGGGACTTGACCCACTGGCGTTATCTTCTGCAGGGTGCTCAAAGTGAAGTAAGAGTGCAAACAGAACATCAAGCTCTTCTCTACTTCCGCAAACCCAGAAGTTGGCACACAGGCAAGCATGGACCTATCAGGATTTGTGTAGCTTTAACTTCAGGTATGAGTTTGTAAAAGGAGCGTTGAATGCTCTTCCCAACTTCTTAAGTCATAACCCCACACATTGCCCTGTAGATTCAGAGGAGGTGGATATTGTTACCATTATCCCCCCACCCAAATCTTATCCATCATCTCTCCTGTGGTCTCATCAGTGGAATTGGATCCCAATGCGCCCCTTATTTCATGGGTTTTATTTAACTGAGGCAAGCTTACCAGGGGACGGGCAAACCGAGTATGTGTGGAAAATGAAGATAGATAAAATTGGGCACCCTGGGTACTCAGGTTACCCCTGTTGCCAGCAGGACTTCCAGGTATGGGGGGTTGGTGCGCTACTCTGAGGGGGTTTCCACCGCTATGGAGCAGGTGTAAAGGAAGAGGTCTGTGCGGAATAACCAGAGAGTGGGAACCACGATTCTATGAGCGCCTGTTGCCTTGGCCTCATATATCCATAGAGCCAGGCTTGGAAGTGCTCCAGTAAGTGGACGTGGAACCTGTTGATAACCCCATGGATGGTTGGGACCGTGCCCTTGAACGCATCTAAGGCAATGGTGTGGATTGTCCACATTGCAATGGGTATCATTAGGGAGTGGAGGGTGGATGGGATTGATGACTCGATCTGGAGCGCGAGGAGGCTCTTTAATATAGAGAATTTCTGCTCGTTTTGGAGCTTAAGCAGGCGCGCGACTTCCTGCCATATGGCTTTGGTTGGGGGGCATGTTTCTAGGCGGTGATGTAGGGAGCCCTCCCCTCCACATACTGCGCAGGTTGTGTGGAGGGAATTGGAGTAGTCCGCCGTCCTATAGGTCCTTCTCAGACAGCGCCAAGCGTTTGCTCTTATCCTCGGCTGTAGGAGTGGGTGGTGCGTCATTCTCCACACTACCTTCTGTGTGGTTAAATCATAAGGAATGTCCAACGCATCTAGGTATTCTATCCTAGCTATGTTTGGGGTCATAGCAAGCATGTCTCTCTGGGGGTGGTTTTCTGGATTTCTTAATTTGAAGTGGGGGCTGGGTCATCCCCTTCCCTGCACAGTGCCAGTGTTCTCTACGGTCCATCTCATGTGGCGGATGGTTCAGAGGATGCGTTTGAAGTGAGGGGGGTTCCATGCGGGCCCATTGCGGTAGGGTGTTTAGCAAGGTATGATAGTAGTCTGGGTGGGATATGTGGGTTGGTTATTTTGAGTGCCTGCGCAAAGTTAGTCTCGCTGCCCTGGACCAGTGCTGTTGTGGGAGGTATGGGGCAAGGACTTCCTTTATCCAGATACCCAGGATGCGGTTGGCGTGGCTCTCAAAACTATTAGTCCCATGCCTCCGCTTGAGCGTGGGCCAAAGAGTGTTTCCATCCGTATGGGAGGATGGGATCCAGGCCACAGCCAGCCCTAGATGAGCGCGCGGATTGAAGTTATATAGGTGGGTGAGAAGGCAATCACGTCGGCAGGGTACCATAGTATTGGGAGGATGAGTGAGTTAGCAACTGTTACACGCCCTAATAGTCCTGAGGATCTTCCCTTGAGGGAGGCGACGCGGTTGGATACCCACTGTAGTAGGTTGCTTTCCATTGTCTCATTTGCATATCCCCCTGTTTCCAGCCATATCCCAAGGTGGCGGACAGGAGTGGTGGTGGGAGGTGATGTGAAGAGTAAGATGAGTGGGTTTTTCCTTTGTATGTGGGTGTGAGGTTCTGGTGTTGTAGCCCAGTTGTTAATGTACTTGCCTAAGAGAATGATTTCTGTTTTCCTTTTGTTGAGCGATGCGTTACTCACCATGGAGTATTCCTCTAGGGTGCGTTCCAGCTGTCGAGCATCATTGTTGTTAGCTATACCTGCCACACAGTCATCCGCAAAGGCCTGTATCTTGACTGTAGGCTGGCCTTGTGCAGTTATGCCCGTGAGGCGTGAGTCAGTTACGCGGAGGAGTGGATCAAAACTGAAATTATACAGCAGTGAGCTGAGGGGGTCCCCTTGTTTGAGCCCTCTGTGTGGTGTGATTTTGTTAGTTAGGAAGCCAGGGCCGCATACAGCCACGGTTGCAGATTCTGTAAGGAGCATCGCCCAGTTTATGAATCTGGGTGGGAGTTTGAAAGTGTGTAGGCATTCCGTTAGGTATGGCCAACTAACGCGGTCATATGCCTTTTCCTGGTCTAAGAAGACCAGGGCTCCAGTTGCTTTGGACTGACATATGTTTGCAACAGGGTGTATGTTGTTCCAGATTGAGCGCCCTAGTATAAACCAAAATTGGTTGGGTGACAGGACGTTAGGCTATTGCGCCTAATCTGGCTGCTAAAATTTTTGTATCAGTATTAGAAAGTGCAATTGGACGCCAGTTGGCCAGGTCCAGTTTGTCACCCTTCTTATACAGGGTTATGGCATATGATTCATGGCCACCAGGTAGGAGACGTGTTTCCAACAAGCACTGGTTCATAGACGCCAATAGGAGGGGGGCAATTTGCTGAAAATATTTTTTTTTGTAAAATTTGTAGGGTATCCCATCAGGACCTGGGCATTTCCTACGTGTTGCACCACGGATTGTATCCCAAAGCTCCTCCCGTGTTATTAGATTTAGTATAGTGTAATCCAGTGGTGTGCTTTGTATTCCAGCGGTATTTATAAATTCTTTGATGTTTTGAGGGTCTGTCAGCATATCATGGTATAATTTGGTGTAATAACGGTGTACTTCTGCCTTGACCTCCTCAGGGTCAGTTGCCATGGTGCTGTTGGTCTTGCAGACCTGTGTGCATGTGGGTTGGTTGCCGCAGGAGTGGAATTGGTGGAAGAAATATGTCAAACATATTTCGCCTTCCTTTATGAACTTACCTTTGTTCAATACTTTGATCCTTTTTTGGTTCTCAAAGATGAGGGTGTTTAGGCGGGCAGATATTTCTGCCCATTTGCGTCCCCAGTTGGGGCTATAACTAATCTCAGGGTGTTTAGCTCGAGGTGGTCCAGTTCCACCAAGGTATGCCTGATTTTGGCTGTGTTGGCGGTGTACTTATGTGATGCGAGATGTCAGGTTTTGTTGATTAGTTCCTTTTTGAAATTTGCCCAGGTTATGAAAGGATCCAAAGTGAATAGGGCTGTGAATTCTGGGTTCATGGCCTCATGTTTGACCCAGTTGGATATTTTGGGGAATTTTATGTTTTCTGGGTGTAGCTTTCTCCAGGGCGACACCTGTGTGTGGGTTTGGGTTGGCAATAGCTGCACTGAAACAAGCCAGTGGTCAAAAAATTGACTTTTTTGTTGTAAATTTGTAGATTTTTAAACATTGGGATTGCGGAATGAGGATGTGATTGATGCAGCTCATTGATATGAGCGCTCCCTCACATATGTTGGGACATGTCATGTGGGGAAGGAGTGGCGATCTGGGGGGAGGGCATCCTGTAGGCCAAGGGATGCCTTCATTGTGTGGAATTCAATGTTCCCCAGTGGGTATCCCCTGGGGTTAAGCCATCAGTCTGTGTTGGGGTTATCCCAGCAGTTAAAGTCACCCAACAGGATGGTATCTGGTGGGAAAATGAGTGTTGGAATGGGTTTGAGAAATTGTTTTCTCTCAGCTGCAGTGCACAGTGCATAGATGCATGCTATCGAGATTGTTTCCTCTTGGCATGTGATTGTTGCTACCAGGATGTGGCCGTGAAGGTATGACAAGGAGTTTGTAATTTTTACTTTTTTGTTATTTTGGACGATCACCCCACAGCGAGACATCCATACCAATTGTGCTGGTGAGACCCTGGTTGACCAGGATTCTTCTTTCCCTTGTAGACAATGGGTTTCTTGGATGGCCAAGATGTCTACAAAGGGTTTTGCAGGAAGTCCAGCTTTTTGGTTTGAGACGTTTGAGCCCTGGCTCCCGCGATGTTTAGCATCCCTATTGACACTGAGGTGCCCGCGGCGCCTCAGGAGCAGTTGGGAGGGCCCTCTGGCCCTAACCCACCGTGGCTCATTTTGGCCATGCTCCGCATCTGTACTCCAACTCTCTCAGTGACAATGTCAGTTCCCTTGATCTGACCTGATTTTTTGTGGGAATTGTGGTTTTTTTAATTTGCGTTATCTTTTCCTGCACGTGTCTCATGATGGTTCAATGCGGGGTGCTGATTGGGTTCTGTAATTTTGGGGTTCAAATTTGGAGAATTGTGCACCGCATTTTCGCCCATATTGCAGCTGGTTTATTCCTCAAAGTGTGCATGATTGATGTCGCTTGGTGACTCAGCTGAGTTGCTGTGAAAATTTTCAACCTGGGCATATTGTTCTGATTGATTGGCTCAGTATATATCTGAAATGTCCTCTTGAATTTGTCCAGGGTCAATGGATGATTCTGCATGTGCTGCCGCCTCAGCCGCTGCACGCTTGCAGGCTTTTTGTGCCACTTTGATTTGTTATGTATAACTGGGTCCACGATGGAGTAAAGTCCATCTTCACCCCAGCGGAGTGGGTGGTGGCCGTTGGTCATTCTGGAAAAGTTTTTGTTACTCTCGTCCATGGCTTCCTCACAGTAGTCTGCTTCCATTAAGCCCTCCTTCATGGGGCATGCGTGTTCCTTGTGTCCCAATGAACCGCAGTGGTTGCATATAGGCGGTGCATGTTCTGGTGTGATTCAGAATGCATATGACTGTCCCCCATCCACAAAGTGAAACTCTACTGTGCGGGGGATTCTTGATAAATCATCTTCCATTTTGGGGAACAGGTTGATCATGGCAATAGCTTTGCCTGTGCACAGGGTTGGCATCAGGCGATATTGTTGTAATTTGAGTTGCATAATTTCTCCATAGGCTATGAGACCTTTGCAGAGCTCCTCCTCAATTACCTTATGGGGAAGGTTGGTAGGGAGCAAGTCGAAGGAGATGAAAAAAGTTTTCACTTTGTTCCATCTGGTGCGCGTGGTGTGCACTATTCTTTTGCCCTCGGGAAGGGTAATTTTGACGCAGACTTTTGCTGCAGCATCTGCTTCTTCAGCTGTTTTGAAACCAATATCAATCCATCCACAGCCCATGTTGTTGGTGGCGACATATACCGCGTGGGGGAAAGGGAGGGCTGTGCCTCGCATGTTTTCTCCCACAGGGTTGGAGACTCATCCCCAAGGAAGAGTCGGAGCCCATGTTCCACCTTTGAAAGGGGTTGGTTACATTAGATGTACATGTATTGATCTTGCTTTATAGTAAAAACCATAAACCTGGACATTGTCTGAGTTTGTGGTTTCTTGGCGTCTTGGGTTCCTGGTCCCCCTGCAGGGCGTTTCTTTCCCTTGGGTACACCATTTTGCGCACCTCTTGATGCGATGCTCGCCCAGGTTGTATTAGATTTATTAAAATCGGCCATCTCTCCTGTGTGATTATCAAAGAATTGCTGTTCAAATTGAATCATAGTAACTAAAGTGATTGTTACAGGAAAGAAAAGTCCCCTTATTTCACGGGTTTTAGCAGCCCAAATGACCTTTCCTGAAGGAGTGGAGATTTTGGAATGAATGTCCCTCCCAGCTCATAAACATTCCCTATATTCCTTGGCAGAGGGTGTAATTCATTTTTGGTCGCAGGTGTGGGTTCCTCCTCTTGTTATAGCTAAAGTGTTTCAGGAGCATCACAACCCCCACAGTTGGCCATCCAGGGAATAAAAAATGTATTAATTTGATTAAGTGTACCTATAATTGGGCAGGCTTGTCAAAAGATGTACCAGCCTGGATTGCCAATTGTGTTACCTTTGCATGGGCCAAGTTAAATCAATCAGGAAGGAATGGTTTCTCCACCAGTTACAACAGGCTGAGGGTCCATGGACATTAGTAACCATGGATTTTATTGTTGAACTTCCCTGTTCAAATGGGTTTACTGCGGTGATGGTGGTAGTTGGTTGGTTTACAAAATTTTCCCTGTTTATCCCTTGCTCATCCGCCATTTCTTCAGAAGAAACTGCCTCTCTCTTAGTGCGCCATGTGTTTTCAATGTTTGGTCTCCCGCAGGAGATTATCAGTGACCATGGTCCCCAGTTTACAACGCGGTTCTGGAATGAGCTTTTATTAAATTTAAAAATTACATCTTTCCAATCCACAGCATATTATACCCAGTCCAATGGACAAACTGAGCGGGTTAATCAGATCTTGGAACAGTACTTGCGCTTCTATGCTTCAGCCATGCAGGATACTTGGTCTAAGACCTTATTCTCACTCAATTTGCTTATAATAATGGGATGCATGTCTTTACGGGGCTTTCCCCTTATGAAGCGACTTTGGGGTATAACCCCTCGTTTTTGATTGGTCCTTGTTTAAAGCCAGAGGTCCCAGCTGCCACGGATCATGCAGAGCATATTCAGTCTACCCAGTCCTTGTTGCAGGAGCAGCTCACTAAAGCTATTGGTGACCACAAAGGTTTTGCAGATTTGAAAAGGCTTCCAGCTCATGACATTGTGGTGGGTTCATATGTCATGCTTGATATGTGCCATTTGTAGATGCAGGTACCCTCCCAGAAGTTTGCAAGAAAATGTTTGGGGTCTCACTTGGTGGAGGAGGTTTTGGGCAATGGTGCTTTCTGGTTAAAGTTGCCATCACACTGGAAACAATACCCCATCTTTCATGTATCTCAGCTGTCCCTGTTCAAGGGGACTATTCCAACGGATCCTGAGTTGATAGTAATTGAGGATGCAGAGGAGGCTAAAGTGGAGGGCATTTAAGCATCCCGCAAACCTTGAAGGTCAGTTCAATACCTCATAACTTGGAAGGGATATCCAGCCTACAAGAACAGTTGGGTCAAGGCCCGTGATTGTGCAAACTGCATGGAACTAATCAGGGAGTTTCATGAGTCACATTCTGATGCTCTCCATCCCCCCGCAAATGTTGCAGCTTTGATGGCGATCAAGTTGCCCAAGGCTTATAAAATTGTAGCCCTCATGCAGTTTCCGGTGGTGGTGCCCCTCCTTTGGCAAAGAAAGGGTAATGTAAGTCCAGGGGAACGTCCCCTTTGCATGGATAGGGTGATTTTCACATTTACAAATAAGAAGGGTCCAAAGAGGGTGGCTGTACCCCTCGCCACCTAGGGCAACCTAGCTCATGTGGTAGACCAGTTCTGGGTAACAGCACTCCCTCTGAAGATTCCTCCCCCAGTTCCCATGCTTGTTTCTGCCAAACTTGTCCATAAAATTGAGGAAATTTGTTAAAATCATTAGTAACCATCTTCCCCATGAGCAGGATGGATTTGATAAAATTGATGGCGTCTAATCCTCAGAATCAAAGCCAAAATGTCCAAAATTAATGGGAATAAAGCCCAACAGTCGAAAAACTAATAATCAAAAAGGGACAGGTACAGAATTCTCAGCTGGAATTGCCAATGGCATTAAGCCATCAAGCAGAATGATCGCCAATGCCAAACTCCCCTTGAAATCATCAGGGAAAATCCCCAATGAGCAGATATCACCACTGGGGTCTGTTGCCAATAAGTCAAAGCCCCTATTTCAAGGATCAGGATTAATGCCTGACATAACTCATTTGGCTGAACGAATTGCCCCAGAGACTGGGCATGGGTGGTTTAGCCATCCCAAACCTGTTTCTGACCCATTGGGACCACCCCTATGTTGTATGGCCCTGAGGGATTCCTGTTGCCTGTCAGGCCAGACGCCGTCACACTAACCAACACAAATGCAGTAGAGTTTCAGTTCAGGCATTTGCAGACAAACCAATAGCAACTCAGCCTGCCACCAAATCCTTTGATGTCAGTTTGAATTAGAATTATTTCCTCCATCCCACGAAAATTCGCCAGGTTATGTCAAATTTGATGGACCTGATTCCTGCTTTGACCTACTACCAAATTAATCCTATTTAATCAGTTGAATTTCACTGAGAAAATTGTTGGTCAACTTTCTTTATATATCTTTCCAATAGAATCCTTTACCAAATTCCAGTTATATGCTCAAAGCTAAAACGCCCTTTTTGCCTATATTTCAACAACCCATGGGGCTCTTGGCCGTGTTCACCTGGTACATTGCTATGTGCTTATACACAATTATGGCTCATGGGCGCTCAATGGCGAAATACCTTCCTGGTCTCTACTGTTTTACTAGCTGCAGTGCCACTGGCATTCAGGTTCGGCATTTGGGTGCATCAGCACTTAAACTGGAAGGCTTGTCTAAAAATAGCTTGCTGTTTGCCTGACAAGCCCCTCAGCTCCCTCCAAACTGAGGCACCCAAGCCCTCCAGCACTAATGATTTAACTTGGTTAGGGGCTCCTCAGTGGGGCCAACCCAAGCATTCCTGTTTAATAGTTTCCAACTACTCTTCACTGCGTTATAAACTCTTGCACAGGGTTATTTTGGCTCTGGCGCCCTTCAAGGTTCCCTTTATACCATAATCTTGATGACAAATTCCCTAGTGCTGTGGCTGTGCACCGCGCACCACCTTGCTGGAAACTGGAGAGTTACAGACACTCTCCTGACAGCATAAACCATAAATTGAGTGCCATTTTGTACTAATTATAAAAGTCATAATTGTATGATTAATATTACTCTGTAACAAATTGTTATCTTTCTGTTGGATAGCTAATCATCACTAATGTTGACATATTCATAACTTATATTTTTATCAGTTCACAAATATCACTGCGCAGATATGATGTTTAGTGCAGAAACTAATCTTGCTACTATATAATTTAGTATTTTCTTAAATTTTGTTGAGAAATAGAAGTTTTTAAGAGTTTAATACTTTTACTTAACACTAATATAGAACAAGCTCTTGTCACTCTATCATTTTAATTATAACACATTACCTATATTGTGGATGGAAACATTGATGGATATTATATATTTACAAGCTATAAAAAATATTATGTATTAGTTTAGTAAAATAAGACGCAAGCAATTAAATTTTTTAAAATACTAAGTCATTAGAATAAAAAATTGAATATTATACTATACTTATAATCTTTCAAATATAATATACAGTCAAAGATGCATCATACCTGTATAAAAAGTTTTGATTATAACATAAGCTAAAGTAAAGGTGTTATTTTGGGAAATTATTAAGTGTTTTTAGCTCTAGTGGCGGGGTTTGTTAAGTGTTCACTTCAAGTAAAAAGCTAATCAAAAAAGGTGAACAATCTTATTGATCAAGTTAAACTCAAATCAGGACATTGTTACCCAATTTGTAACCTTGAATAGTTATCTTTATAAAACTTTTTTTATAGAATAAATACTAGAAGCCTTTAAAATTTATGTTTTAGAAAGATTATTAGTAGTATTTATTGATACTTATAGATATACATGGGGTGAATTTCATAGTTGATTATTTATTGATGACAAAAAAGTGCAAACTTTGTTCTTTACTCAATGTATAGTTGAACGCCTAGTTTAAAACTTTTATTGGTGGAGATTAAGTTCATCTTAGATCTTACTAATCTATAGAAATTCAATAAAGCGTTATAAAACAATCATAAGAGAAGTTTTAAATCCAGGTTTGATTTTGTTTTTGTAAACCATTTTGTATCACTGTTTTAGCCATCCCCTAGCTGAAATGCCTCTTATATGGAACAAATCTAGCCATGGAAACATTATGATAAAAACTAAAAAGATATATATTTTAATTTCAGAAAAAACATTATAGCATAATGACTAAAATTTCAATGGATATACCTTTGTTTATTAAAAGTTGGTTCAAACTAAATAAGGGGGGTATCAACGCATTGTTATTTGCAGTAAACCTAATAAATGGGCTATCTTTAGCAAGTTTACTTCCAATATAACACCTCAGCTATCAGCCTAGAAACCATATCAGATGGGGAAGTGGGTTTGAGGAAGTTTTTGTCTGGTCTCCGCTTCAAATGATGGGCCATAGAAAATAGAATGGGGTTAGAGCAACAATAGAATAAGGCAAAGGGAGATATAGGTGCAGGTCAACTTCATCAAGGAGGCTGGCAATATGCATCACCTTGATGTACAAAACAAGTTGACGCTCAGCAAATGTAATAAGTGCAGGCGCACAAAAATCCAATTAATCTATAAAATAAAGAAGTGATTGGAATAGAAAGCCTCTTCAATAAAAAACTTTGTTGGGTAATCTCTCTATGCTAAACTTCAGAAATTGACTTTTACATCAAATACATAGCACCCTGATTTTTTAGCTGAAAATTAAATCTTGTTGCTAATTTGTATCTAGATAAGCTATTATCTTGTTCAACTAAATTTTACTAAAGTTTCTTTTTTTTTCTTTTTTAGTACTAGATGGTCCCAACCCAAGGGGGGATTCATCAATGTAATTTTACTAAAGTTTCAATTTACTGAAACTATTATTTAGACTAAGTTCAATTATTTCAGAAAAAAATAGTAAAGCCCTGTCCATGACAGAATTATATAAACAAAAATGTTTATTTAATTTTTATCACATATTAAAAAGCATAAATAAAGATTACTGTTTATTTTTTTAGCACTTTAATAGTAAAATAAAAGATATTATACAAACATTGGGATCTATAAGTAAAAAAGCAAATTAAAAGACTTCTTAGAAGATTTTTTAATACATATTGTGATAAAAAAGTGCAGAATTTTTTATATTAATAATTTAGTTTAATAAATGAAAAAGCCAATTTATAGAGTTTTAAAGCTACTTTAGTGTTATTGTGTGTCCTTAATTCCCATAAGCTATCAAACAGAACAAGTCTTCACCTAAATTTTATATAAAACTAGCTCCCCATATTTAGTAACATGTTTATGTACTTTGTAGAGCCAAAAGAGCAAATAAACAGAGATTTTACTTAAACTTTTATACAGGGGTGGCACTATCCTGAGAATTTTTTAGTTAACATGATTTTGACAAAGATAAGAGACATTTTGACCATAGAAAGCTACTAAGATGAACTATTACAAATGCTTTCTATATGAAACAGAAAACATTGAGGTTAGTCTTTAAAGTAAAAAAAGTACCAGGGATAGCATTACCTAAACTATCTTTTACATGCTTAATGGATTAAGTACCATTGTCAGAGTTTAAGGCGGTTATTATACTTAATAACTCTTGTAGCAAATCCTTACTATATCTATTATGTGACCCCTTTCTTCAAGTAACCAGCAGATTGGATGGTTGCTTGATGTTCTAATCAAGATTGTTATGAGAAATCTATCATTTTTACTACCCATTAAAATTGACTGTGTCTTCTTTCTTATATATAACAATAAGATCAGGAAGCCTTATATAATTGGGTAATAGAACCTCAATAGGAATTTGATTAAACCATTTTTTGGTCAGAATTCTAAAAGGAAACTGAAGGCCCTACTTGTGGAGAAACTAGACGATCCTTTTAAAACCAATTTCCCATAACTTAAAATAGTGAACATTGATGAATCCCCCCTTGGGTTGGGACCATCTAGTACTAAAAAAATAGTGAGAACTTTTTACAACCAAGGTTCTTAATCTTGCACAACCATAATACACTTAATTTTTCTATAAAGCTCAATAGCTTGAGACTACAGTGCATTAAACTTTCCTAACCAATGAAAGATTTTTCAAACCCTTCTCAGTACAAAAGTATCTATGATGTTTTGCCTTGAAGAAGCCATTTTGCCAATTGTTATCCCTATAGTAGCTAGGATTCCCAATTCAGACAAATCTAAGACCTAAAGACATTTTTATTGGCAGCTTGATGAATTTTGCAAATATATTACTTGTTTTTCACTACAGGGGCATTAAAGTTATCAAAGTAAAAACATCCATTGATATATGGAATACAGTATAAGCTAAGAGTATACTCCCTCTAATGATGCATGCAGCGTTATAAAGATGGATCAACACCTCTCAATATGTTGTACCTCATACACAGAAAAAGTTCTTAAATTTAAGGATTCCTTTGAGTATACCTCACTTACCATTAATCAGAGCCAATATTATATTCAAAATAAGAACATCAATATAAAATATAACAGCTTAAATGAAATTTACTAGGTGAGAGACACTATGACCAGTCTCAGGTATTTGATGTACCATCACTATGAGGGATCACCATGCTTCCTCATTATCATATGCTAGGGAGTTGGTCATCAGGGCTAATTGTTATCTTCGCCACTTCATGTACCTAAAAATCTACCATACTCTGCAGGTTGCAGAAATGCTACACCAAGAGGTGGTTTGGAACTTGGGACTACTCATCCCTCAACGTCTATGGCATGAAATTTCATATAGCTGCTTCTGCATTCCTATTAGATAGCTACAAGGCTATCATATCAACTGAAGCTTTGAAAAGAGGCCTAGAACAGATTTCTTGCTTGACTCTGGATTCTCTAAGCGCTTTAATGATCAGCTGAACCTTACCTCTAATATGTTATGGTTAAACACAAATTAAGTTTATGAAACCTTCCTCAACTCAAAAATTCAGTTAAGGTCATTGAATTCATTTTGAGAAAGATTAATCTAATTTAAAGCAATGATAGACGAGCTTCAGCAGCGTTGCTAGTGACTCTCCTTAACAGAGTTTATCTAAGGTCTCACTGGACCACGCAGGCCCGCTGAAACTGAAAGAATAAGGTTATTTAGACCCAAAGGACCCTCTGGACCTTATAGGACCACTACATATCAGACCTTCCAGTTATCAGAACCGCCTGGTTTGCTTAGGCCCTTGGATCTCACAATTCCAATGACTGGAGATGCTAAGAAGTTTTGAAATAAAGAGATGTTAACTTTAATACAGGTCTTACATGGTCATGTAGGCTGTAGCCCAGGGATTTGTGGTCTATCATGGTAAGAACTAATCAACATGAGCTTAACCTTAATAAATGCTAGATTGAGATCTGGAAACCAGATTTTATAAAATGATGGGAAATAAATGTATCCGCTTAAAACTAACTAGCAGTAACCTTGAAGCATGATTCAGCAACCTTGACATCAACTACATGGCCAATATGCTGAGATCCATGTTCCTGAAAGAACATCTGAACCTGAAAGCAATGAATGCCACTCTTACAAGTACAGGGTAAAGTAAAGACAACATGAAAATACATGTCAAAGAATTGACCATCAGGCCCTTCAGGAAGTGCCATGACAAAAACTTATAAGCTTGGTCCTTGCATTCTTCCTGATACTAACAACCTCTTATCTCTAATGGTATCCAACATTAATCATAGCTTTTAAGAGAAGGTTACACTTGGAGAAGGAAATTTTGCATCTTTTTATATATAATTAGTATATAGTGGATGAGGCAACTGACTAGCAGAAAAGTGAAGCACTTTTCACCAACCCATCCAAAAACCTTTGAGATTTCTAGCCAATTTTCCCAGCTTTGTAAAGGTTATATTTTAACAGATGATTTTAAACTATTAATTTATATATTGATAGATGACCATCAATAAGTTTAAAAACCACACTAGTGCTAAAAAATAAGTTTAAAGTACATTTAACCTATTAGTTTTAAATAAAATTATCAATCATTTAGCCAAAACTAATTGAACTACCAAATTACCAAAACAACCAACCACTTAACCAAAACAAACCTTGTATTTAACCAACCAAAAACCACCAACTACTTACATGAATCTATTGAGCCTATTGAATAAACCTAAAACCACCAATTACTCGCCTAAAACCACTTGTTGAACATATAAAACAGTTAAAAACTACCATTTACCTATCAAAACTTATGAACTTGTTGAAAAATTAATAATAAAATGCTCAGCCAAAATAATATGATTAGAATTAATAAATTAATTTTTTGGATCTTATATACAACTTTTATTCTAATTAACATATTTTTTGAAAATAGCTATTACTATTCCCAAAGTTTATAGTGAATTTGTGCCAAATTTGATTTTTTTGGCTCATTTATTATGAGTGTGTGTGTCCCATATATACATACACACAATCATTTTTATTTATATATCAATTTTTAGCCTTAAGTTTAGCCTTATTTTTGTTGAAAACCTGTTTTACCAAGCGTTGCTTGTGGGTTTAAAATTTACCAGATGATGCTAGGCAAGTATCCATAAATTGTAGATGACAAGGAGTGGTAGCATAGCGGAGTGGTTCCTGCTTTACTCTGGGTTGGGTTTTTTTGACACAGGTTCAAAACCAGCACAAAATAAAATAAAAAACTTGGCATGGTATATTTGGCTCAAGATCCACACGCCTCATTTAATTTAATTTGACGGTCATCAATAAGTTTAGGAGAAAAAAAGACATAATGAATCAACATGAAACCACCAACTACTTAACAAAAAATTATAATCAAATTAACTAAACCATAAACCACTTATTTAAACCATTGAGCCCATCAAATCAACCAAAAGCCAACACTCACTCAGCCAGAATCCATTTTTAAATTTATAAAAAGACTAAAAATCTAGTGACTGCAAATAAAAACCTATGAATCTATTAAATTGAACATATAATAACAAAAAGCTCAGCTGAATTGATATACAATTACCATTAAAATCTATAAAATTCTCATATATTTATATATAAAAAGAATTCAAGGCAGGTTAACTGTAAGGAGAGTGTCTATAACTCTCCTGTTCCCAGCGTGGTAGTGCTTGGTGCACAGGGTCAACGCCAGGGAACTAGCTATTAGCACAAAAGGTACTAGAGCCCAGCAGAGAGTGCTGGATCAGTAATAACTTAAGTAGAGAAGTGCAATCTTAATAGTAAATAACTAATCAAAAGTGACGCGGTGCACAGGGGAAGAAGGGGTAAGCGTCCCAGGTTGGAGGGAACCTGGGTGATCCAACGGTGCATGAGGGGATGACCTAATCATATTCAATATGAAATGGTTAATGTAGCGCGAGACCTCCTTGAAGAGGTACATGCACAGGATCATCTGAGATAACATAAATAAAAAAATGGGAAAAACGGGAAAAGGTTTGTTTGTGAGAAAGTCAACCAACAAGGAAAGTTGGTCACAAAAATCAAATTTAAACAACGTCAGGGTAATTTAGGGTCTGCCAAAGCGGTCCTAAGCATGGATTCACCAATAGGCAAACACACTTGTCTAAATTAGTAGAATACACTGAAACAGGCTTCACTTGAGTAATCAATTGAAGTTGTACCCTACCCAAACGTGTAATTTTATAAATGTAATGGGTTTTGAACCCCCTTTCCTCAATCAACTGAATCTAACCATCCTCGTTAATTGAATAAACTGTCCATTTTAATGCCTGGGCCAACGCAAGGGGCTGAGCGTCATGCACCTCACTAGTACCAACCTGGGCATATTTGGCTTGTACCCAGCGTTGGTCTAATGTGTGCTTGAGGTCAGGGAGGGCCTGAAGTTTCACCTTCTGGGCTCCTGCCTCCCAGCTTTATCCTTGGGGTTGTTGTCCACTATTATGTTATTTAACCATGACATTACCCTCTCCTCCTTCTTGGACTCCCCCCCTCCAGGGGCTTGCGCTATGGAAAAGTTCTTGTGGGCGGGGCTAACTTTATTGCAGCAACGGTCAGTTTGTGTTGAGATCCAGCAGCCTGGGGAAAACGCTTATGGAAGGCTTCAATAAGATCTTGGGCATGCACACAGTCATGCGCTGGGACCCAACTTTTCTCTGCAGCGTCAAAACCCTTCTAAGATACCAGATACTCAAGTCTTCTTTTAACACAGCGGGAGGCTACTATTTCATCCACTTCCCACTATGGCGCCCCATCCACGAGATAGGCCTCTGGAGTCTCTGGTGGGGGGCCCTCAAACAACGTCAATTTACTCTCATGAAAGATGGAGAAGATCTGAAACAAAGAGGGAAGATCTAACTGGTATGAGGCATGGCCCACCTTTCTAACAACGCGGTAAGGGCCAATCCTCTTTGGTCCCAGCTTTTAGCATGGCTGCTTGATAGGGATGTTACGAGCATCAAACATCATGAGATCCACTTTCTTGTACGCTGGACCTACTTAGCGCTTCCCGTCAGCGTTCTCCTTATAAACTTGCATTGCCGCCTCCAAACTTGTGGAAACCCCCTGATGGACCTTCTTGATAGTCTTGGCAAAGTCCATCACCGCTTCAACCTTAGAACCACAGTTGGGCTCATGTTAAAGATGGGGTTAGAGCCATAGTTGGCGAAAAATGGGGAACAACTGATAGATGCATGTAACGTGTTGTTATAGCTAAACTGGGTCATAGGAAGGTGAGAAACCATATCTGAATGATCCACGGCGGTGTAGCACCGCAGGAACTGTTCCAAGCACTGGTTCACTCATTCAGTTGCCAATCTGATTGGGGGTGATAGGAAGTTGAACAGCAAGGGCGAATGTGAAGAGTCTTAAACAACTCTTCCCAAAAGATGGAGGCAAACTGGGGTCCCCAGTCATTAAAAAATCTTGGGGAACCCCATGAAACGCAAACACATGAGTGACGAAGAGCTTAGCCGTCTCAGCCGCAGTTATTGTAGTTCTTAAAGGAATAAGTGGACGAACTTTGTAAAACGGTCCACCACCACCATGATGGCATTATAACTATCAGAGACAGGTAAATCCACAAAGAAATCCACCAATAGGGAAGTCCAGGTCCCTTCAGCCTTCTGGACTAATACTAACAACCCCACTCAAGGTTGACAATCTGGTTTCATTTGATTGCAGATCAAGCACTATTTATAATACCGTCCCACCTGAGCAGACAATGCCTTCCAATTATACATGTTTCATACTAACTCCAAGGTCTTTGCTTTCCCAGGATGACCAACGTTAAGTCCATCATGATGGTCCCAGATGATTTCCAGCGCAATGGTCCAACAGGAACCCATAGGTGCCCCTGAAACCACATTATCTCATCCTTCATGTGATAACCCCCTGGATAGATCCTCTTGATTCAAAGCGCGCTTAGCAAGTACCATAGTATATTCAGCTGATAGCGGCTGATAAGGAACTACCTTTCTGAAAGTACTGTATTCCTCCACATTTTCCAGAGGTGCAAGAGCTTTCATGTTGGCTGAGGGAGCGGGAAGTTGAGATAAAATGTTACCCAGTGGAATCATCAACTGGGTGTTATGAACCTTTACCTCCTTTGGATCAGGAGCTAAAGCAGGGTTGCGGCTCAAAGCATCTGCCAAATCATTCTCATTTCCCTTGGTGGACTCGTAAGAGAATGCAAATTGGGCAAGGGTCTCATGCCAACGGGTCTGCTGTGGGGTTAAGACATGAGGGGCGCGGTAGTACAGCAAGGCACAGTGATCTGTATGTAACGGAAAGGTTGGGAGGAGCCATGCAAGTGGTGATGCCAAAAAAGTCAGCGCCTTCACCACTGCTAATAACTCTTTATCATAAACGGCGTGATTCAACTCAGGCAAAGACATCTTCCTAGAAAAGTATCCCACTGGATGCTCTATCCCATCTTTGCCTACTTGTAACAAGGCAGCCGCTATGGCGAAGTTGGAGGCACCAGTAGACACAATGGACTCTTTTGAAAGATCGACATGGCGAAGGACAGACGTGGACAACAGGGTGCACTTCACTGCTTGGAAAGCATCCTCCAAAATGGGGGACCACTGAAGCACCTTTGCACCTCTAGCCTTATATAAGGGCGCTGCCACCTCAGAAAGTTTGGGCGTGAACCTCTTGAGGAACGTACACGTCCTCAAAAAGCTCCTCAGTTCCTTGGCTGAAGTGGGGGTAAGCCACTCATGAATAGCCTTCTCCTTGTCTGGAGTTACCATATGTCCTCGGTCAAACACGACTTTGCCCAGAAAAATGACCTGGGACTTTAAGAAATCACACTTGCTGATCTTTAGCGTGAGGCAGCCTGCTCTTAACCTCTTCACCACTTGCAAAGGTGTACAGCATGAGACTCATGGTCGGGGGAAAACACCATGGTATCATCCATGTAGGCAACCGCGAATACCCCTAACAAGTCCCCCAACGCTGCATCAATGCGACGTTGAAAGATAGCAGGGGCATTATTAACCCCAAAGAGCATGACCTAAAACTGGAAAATCCCCTTTTTGGTACGGAATGTGGTTAGCCACTCTTGTCCCTTCTTAATCTGAATCTGATTGAACGCATTTAGAAATCCAGTTTGTAAAATACCTTAACCTTCTCCACATAGCGCAATCTGATAGTCCAAAGGGATGGGATGCAGATCTGGTACAGTGGCGTTGTTGAGGTTCCCATAGTCTATGCATGGGCGTAAAGTACCATCAGCCTTCTCAACAATAAAAGAGGGAAGCAAACAGGGGAGATACGCTGAAAAATCGCGCCTTTGGCTAACTGCTCTTTCACCCACACTTCTAAAGCCTCTTCCTCCTGGACAGTAAATGGGTAAATGGGGGAAGAGATCTGCACCAGATCCACAGTTAGTTTGAACTCACAGTTGTACTCAGAATGATCAGGTAATGCATCAGCTGATGCTGCATCAAAGGAAGATTCCAAACCCTCCAAGCAAGAAGGTCTGGGAACCTCCACGGTGGGCTTTAGCATAAAGGAAAGGCTAATAGTGTGAAGGTGGGGCCAGTTGGGCAATTTGCCCTAGGCATTATCTTCATACAAAAAAACTAATAATGTGTAACCATTATTTAATGTTAAGGATAGGGTATTCTCTTTTAAGTTGGTTCTAACGTCAAACTTTCGCCACCACTCTACACCCAAAATAATGGGGTACAAGAGGTTTTTGATAGCTTGAAAGTGGTCGGACATATGATAGTTGCCAACTTGGTAGTCCACTAAACCCCAAATATCTAGCGTGGGAATACCTTAGAAGCCCTTCCTCTAACCATACCACTTGGCAAGTAACTCAGCTCTGGGGTAGTCGGCCAGGCTTTGGTCCATAAAGTTTTCAGAGTAGCCAGTATCCACCAGAATAGTGGTGCTGAATTTCCCTAATGAGGAGAAAAGGGTAGCAGTCAGTAGGAAATACCTGGAATGGTCTTTATTTATAACAGACAGCGCCAGAACATCACCAACAAACTCATCATCTGGCATTAACATGTCACCCTGTTATTTTTTAGAATCAAAATAATGGGGAGGGTATTTGGCCACTACAACTACTAAGGCCACATATCCCACCATATCTTCAGCAGGGGCATAAACATCTTTATATTGTAAACGCAGCTCTTTTTCAAATTCCTGAGTGCTGAAAATCATGGAAGAGGTCAAACGGGGATTTTCTGGGGTGATTTGATACACAAGAGTAGGTTCCATATCTGAGCCATGAGAGAGCAAATATGGTTCAGAGATATACATAGTGTTTCCATTATAAAACGCGTTTTTAGATGCAAACGACCCTATTCCCATAACAGCAACGGATTTCCTGACGTTATCCAAGACCAACACCCCCAGGCCCATCTGTGAAGATTCTGCCATCACCATATGAACGTTCTGTCGAAGTAAGAACCATTTGTTTAATTTGAATTTGAAATTTTGGTGTAAAGTTGGGGAATCATGACTTTCAGACCCAGAAGCATCCGTATCCACCAGGTACTAGCATGAAGGATGGGTACTTTCCAGTTGGATTTAGCCAAAATAACGCCGAGATTCTCCAACCTTTGGAAAAAAGAGGAAACAGTGGTGCGGCTGACCACAGCCAAAGCCTACAGCTAGCGCCCACCATTTGCACTTTGGAAAAGTCCCACACAGAGAAAGTTCATGCACATAAAATGAAGTGGTTAGTCAACTAATGTAAGTAGAGTGTCTATAACTCTCCTGTTCCCAGCGTGGTAGTGCTTGGTGCACAGGGTCAACGCCAGGGAACTAGCTATTAGTACAAAAGGTACTAGAGCCCAGCAGAGAGTGCTGGATCAGTAATAACTTAAGTAGAGAAGTGCAATCTTAATAGTAAATAACTAATCAAAAGTGACGCGGTGCACAGGGGAAGAAGGGGGTAAGCGTCCCAGGTTGGAGGGAACCTGGGTGACCCAACGGTGCATGAGGGGATAACCTAATCATAATTAAAATGGAATGGTTAATGTAGCGTGAGACCTCCTTGAAGAGGTTCACACACAGGATCATCTGAGATAACATAGATAAAAAACGGGAAAATGTGAAATGTTTTTTGTGAGAAAGTCAACCAACAAGGAATTTTATCACGAAAATCAAATTAAACAACATTGGGGTTTTTGGGGTCTGTTGAAGCAGTCTCATGCACCGATTCACCAATAGGCAAACACTCCCATACAAATTAGTAGAATACACTGAAACTGGCTTCACTTGAGTAATAGATTGAAGTTGTACCCTACCTGAACGCGTAATTTTGTAAATGGAATTGGTCAAACCCCCATTCCTAAATCAACCAAATTGAACCATCCTCATTAATTGACTAAACTGTCCGTTTTAACGCCTGGGCCAACGCAAGGGGCTGGGCGTCATGCACCTCACTAGTACCAACCTGGGCATATTTGGCTTGTACCCAGCCTTGGTCTAATGTGTGCTTGAGGTCAGGGAGGGCCTGAAGTTTCACCTTCTGGGCTCCTGACTCCCAGCCTTATCCGTGGGGTTAGTGCCCACTACTATGTCATTTAACCATGATATTGACCTTAGAATTAATATACCACACATAAAAGTTTTTTATAGCCAGTACAGTTTTTGAACATGTGCTAAACAAAATCTGCACTAGAGTGGAAGCAGGTTTATCCCTGTAAGGCTTTTTAAAAACTCCATACTTTAAAAAAATTAAAAGGAAATTAAGAGGGAGGGCAGAACACAAGCAATTGGCTGAGGATAAAGGACCAGGAATTTGGGCTGCTAGGGACCTAGCACCCCTGATCATTGCTGATCGGTGATTGCCATTGCTAGTCACAGTTCTAGCATTGGTGGGATTATAGGCCATTTGATCTTTAATCAATTCATTGCTTTGTCACATATGATGAGCAATCTGATAGGAAAAGCCAAATGTGCGGCTTTGCAACACCTGTGGATTAGGTTTAAGAAATTTTTGATCCATCAGAGATGATTAGAGATACTCTGAATGGTCTTCAACACCAAGCCTTAGTGATGGGGGCGCTCATTTGCCAAACTCTTGGCAATGAGAGCTGAGTGTATCACCCATACACAATAATGTTAGATGAAGGCTCGCAATTGGATTGGGGATTATCGCAGGTTTTTTGTGAAAAAAGGTCTTGTGATGGATGCATTTCTATCAGCAATTGTTCGCCTGACAGGATGTAGCACATTGTGGACCAATATTTTTTGAACACGGTGCATTCATAGTATTGGTGAGCAATATCTGCTTCCAGTTCAGTGCATATAGGGCACTCCTTGTGTGGGTAATCTGGTCTGCTGTGTTTACTGGACTTAAACACGTGGTGGAGGATCTGCCAGGTTACTCACCGTTGCTTGGCCGTTACCAGTCAGGGAGTTCAGGCCCAAGATCAACTCCTTCATTTGGTAGTTGGTGTCATGGCCTTCAGTTGCCAAGTCATTCAAGATTTATGGTTGAGCGGGTAAGCACTTGGGTTTTGGTAGTGGATCCCCATATTCAATCTGGGTCTATTTGTAGCTGATTATTAATGACTTGGCAGCAAATTCATGGACAATTAAGTTTCATTTTTCCCAATTTGTCATGAAAATCATTGCAGAGTTATGGGCCTCGAGATCCCTGTGGATTTGGTCAGATCCTGATCCGTTAGTTTGAATGACCAGCTGACCAGGCGCACTTCCCAATTGCACAGTCTCCAATAATGTGAGGTGCCTTTTTGGGAGGGTATTCATAAGTGGCTTGCAATCCATTTGCATAATGAGCTGGGTGAGACTAGCTCCTGAAGGCCCTAAGCTCTAGCCCAGTTCACGCTCCAAGCTAGGGTCAGTCAATGCATGTGCGTTTGCATCAGTTTAAGGAATGACTTTGCCCATATCCGTCAAGCGTGGGATTCAGAAATCCAAAAGGCCCATGCCTCCTTCAGACTTCAGTTTGTACAGAGTTTCTAGTGCTATCAGTGCCGCTTTTGCCTTGACCATAGGAAGGTCCAGAGTATTGTCCTAATTTTTTTCACTAGGTTTGGGCTCATTGGCAGCACATGAGCAATATACCACAATTTCAAGAAGATTAGTACGTTGATTGCCAGCACTTTCTCCTTGATGCATAATCTGTCATTTTTCTAGCATGCCATTCTGACCAATAGACTCAATAATACCTCTTGCTCCATATCCAGTACCACTGGTCCCTTATTGTTAAAGAGTATCCTGATGTATCAGATCATCTGCGAGTTTGTTATTGGTGTTGTTTCAGTTGGTGGGCTAAAGTTTGGGATGTCAATCCTCATTATAGAGGTTTTTGCTAAGTTTATCTTTGCATTTGACGCTAACTGGTATAGTTCCAGTAGCTCCTCTGCGCCCTGTAGGTCAGTCAGAGAGCTAGTACCTACCACCATATCATTGATTAAGACCAACATTTTTGGTGGCATTTGGTTAGGGTGGACTAGGCCCTGGAGTCTCATGTCCTCCACCACAAATAAACGTTAGCTGCAAAATTGAATAAAATCAGCAACATTGGTTCACCTTGTCGGAGACCCTGCCCAACCAGTATGACATTGGTTACATCATCTGCAACAATCACCTTGGTTACCAGGACTGAGTACAGTGTTGTTATCAATGAACTGTGGGTTTTGGGGATACCAACTGCTTTTAACGCCTCATGTAGAAATGACCATGCTACCCAATCATAGGCCTTTTCCATGTTGAGGAACATGATATAACCCTGCTCAGTTCCCCACACATCTTGGATTACGTTTTGGAACGCACCAATGCTGTCCCAAATACTCCAGCCCTTGATGAACCCGTTTTAGGACTTATTGAGTGTGTGCAATGCCGTTGCCATCAACCAATTCAATAATATGCACATCAGCAGCTTGTAATTGGTGTTGGATAGTGCAATAAGGTGCCAGTTCCAAAGTTGGTGTTGGAGTCCCTTTATGTACAAGATACAATTCAGGTCTCATGACCTCCCAGGATTTGCTGTCCATTTCGCAAACTGTGATTAATAGGGATTTTAGTTCTGGTGTGATGCATTCATGGAATGCACTGTACACCTCCACACACATGTTGTCAGGTCCCAGTGCCTTCATTCTTGGTGACTCTAAATCACCCGCTTAACTTCATCAATTAGAATTTAAGCAGATAGGTTAGTGGCATCTTCTGACGTACAGCCCTTGAGAGCCAGCTTGGCCAGGTCAATTAGGGCATCTGTTGCCAATTAACTCATTGCTCATTGGCAGAATAGTTCGCCATAGAAGCATTCAATCTCACGCTTAGATTGTTTCTAGGTCTGTTGATATTCCCCCTTCCGCCGTCTCTACTTCTCATATCCTAGCCTTGGTTCAGTTTTCCTTGAGGTGTGCCAGGCCCTCTTTGGTCATAATCCCCCCTAAGCTCTGATATCAGTTGATAGAGTTGGTCTGTCTCTCTGAATCCTGTTTTGCCATTAAGGCCTGATAACTTTTGTGCGTTGTTTGGTAATTGCTCCACCATCCTTCGCTGTCCCGCCTATTGAGCTTCAACCTCTCCAGTGCAGTTTTCAGCTGTTTTAAAGTGAAAGTTCTCTTGTAGGTTGTTGTTTTTCAAACTTCATGCTATTGTGCTTCATTTCTCTGATCCTGATTCATCATTCCAGAGGGTCTATCTCCGGGTGATAATCCAGATATGTGACCAGTCAATCCAGTCAAGCTTCAATTGTTTAGTGCCATTCCCTGTCCCTCAGCGTGGCTGGTGCCAGTTGCCATTACAGTTCCTTGGAGGTTCTTCCAGATATATATTCATTTGGATGATCATGTGGTCGCTTTCAGCATTTATATTGACTTTGCTATTGGATTTCAGTATCCTGAGGTCAGATGACACCAGTATATAATCCAGGCGCAAACCAGCCTGTGAGTTTCCGGCGGGGTCATATGTCCATCATGTTAGGTTGGCCAGGTTGTCATCCTCCTCATCAATCGTGAGGCACATCCCCAATTTGACTAGGTATTCTAGCATCTCATTGATCTTCCAGTTGGGACTTCTGCATGTTGGGAATAAATCCCGCCTCACATTTATCCATTAGTTTGTTTTCCTGCTATATCCGTCATCGCTTCAGCAGGTACTTCCAATAAAAATTCCCAAAATATTCTTTTTTACAGGGCTTTGGTGGAGCATAGACTGCCACCACTCAAAGGCTCTTGCCAGTTTCCCTATGCATTGTGGTCACTATCAGGATCCTTCTGGCATGAGTTTTCTCCCCAAATTTCAGGTCTATTTTCTTGTTCAATGTGACGATCGCCACATGATCCGTCCAGAGCGCCTGATAGCCTATTTGGCGGGATCACAGGTGATTTTTCACATCATGGATTGATCTTGGCACCATTTCCTTTTTGGCAACCTGCTTGTGTTTCTGATATTAAAATTATGTCTATATTATTGTTTGTTTTTAAAATAGTGTAACTTCCTCCCTCTTGTCTGTATGCGCGCCATCCCCTGAGCATTTTTGGTCACAATCCTCATCTCCAGTTGCCCAACCCACAGGTATGAGGATTAATATTTTTGGGGTTGTAAATTGAGTCACAGATGGAGGTTTGCTTGTTGGTGGTTGGTGTCACTGAGGGTGGGTGGGGGGTATTGGTTGACCTTTGGGGTCAGTTTGATGGAACTGGGATTGTCTTACAAGACATTCTGTTCACCAGGAATTCAGTTGCCATCCCCATCTCCCTATCAATGGATAATGGGGATGGTTTGATTACCAGCTCCAGGTGCTCCATAGTCCCTACTGGTAGAGTGGCGGATTCCCCCTCATCTGTCAATTGGGTTCCCACCCCTCCATTCAATTTTTTGGTGGATCTGGTCTTTTTGATCAGAGCCCAATCAGCCAATTTTGCCAATCGCATCAAATTGGTTGTCTGGTTGCTAGTCTCCTCAGGTTTGGTTGCCAATGATTTCTGAGTTGACTTTGAATTTTCTTTTGACTTGTTGGGCTTAGGCTTCAATTCATTGGCGTCTTGTGCTGCCCGTCCCTTCTTGGGGTTTTTTAGGTTCATCTTCTGCCATCTTTCTTCCTCACGGATTGTCCATTATGCTTGGGATGGGTATGGCACCATTTGTTCAGGGCTCGTTCCTTTTTCCATTCTGTATGATTCATGGTTTGGGTTGATGAAGGGCTTGCCATCTGCTTTGGGTCACTTGGCCACTTCTCATTCCCATGCTTCCTTATGGGTGAGGTCCAACTCTTGCTGTTGGTGTTTCATGTCCACGACCTCCGTTAGGTTCTGTAGGATCCATTCTTTGGCTTTTGGCTGAAGGAATGTTTTGGCCCCAACCTTTGTGATACCTCTGATGGGGTCATATTTGTACTCTTGAGGGGTCTTTCCTTTGAGATGGTGGCTTTGGGCCATTGTATGGCTGGTCTGGTAACTGAACCTGCATACTTGCTTCACATCTTACTGCTCTACGTACATGACTCTGCTTAGGCCAAGCAGGCGGATAAATTGAGGTAAAGCAATTTTATTTAGCTTCATCCACGGGGCCAGTTCATATAGCGCTTTGACTGTTTGGGGGTGAAGGCACTTTGCAATGTAATCACTGCTGGCTTGCCAAAGATCTTATACTTACCCATAGTAAAATAATCTGGTCTGGATTGCTTCATGCAACCATCCCCTCCTGATCAGTTGGGAGTTTTGGAATGTCACTCACCATGCAGTTTGGTTGTCATATCTAGTTAGTTCCATTTGCAGATAGACTCCCTTATACTTGATTCCTATCTTAAGGAGTTTTTTACAGTCAATTCACCTGGGATCGCAATATCTATATAACCCTGTTTGGGCACCCAGTGGTGAACGAAGTCCCCTCCTGCTAGCACCTTGTTAAGCTCCTGATAAATCGCCATTATCAGGTAGGACCACTCCTCCTCCACCAGCTGCAGGTGGATTTGGATTACATCCTTTAGATATGACTTGGGCGCTTGACAGTCTGTGAAGCCTCGACTGATTAGTTGGCAGATGTATTCAATATGGCTTCTGGCCCCATTCCATGTGTTATTGTCAGTATGGGCTGCCGCAGCACAGCATGACTTTGATTTTGTGTTAGGCTTTGGTACTTCAGCCAGGGGTTTTCCCTTCATTATCCAGCTTACCAACTCATTGAGGCTAAATCCCCAATTGAGGAACGCTTCTATATGGCATATGCTGATACCATGACAATTAATTCTCCTAGCCATTTGCGCTCCAATTTCAAGGCTTTGCCACTCAAGGACATCCTTTGGTACAAATCCCAGTCAGTACCATTTGAGGGCGGATTCCATACTGTACATTGGGTGCAGGTATTTCTGGAGGGTCTCCCGCATAATTGAACTATGCTGGCACCAGTCCCTTACTGTAATGCTGTTCTACCTGCTGTCTGTGAATATTTATGCCATGGCAGCCGGAACTCCCACCTTGCACCACTGAAAGGCTTCAGAAGGGAAAAACCTTTGGCGGCATATGAGGCAGGTACCACCAGTTCTGGGAAGTATTGCTTCCAATCCTGGATGGTTTCAATTTGAATCTACGCTTTGAGCCATTCTTGGCCCAGGTCTGGGGTCATGACCCCTTTTATCGCTGATGCCGCCTGTGGTGAAATCTCATGTTCCATCCACAGTTGGGACAACTGTGGGGTGAACCCCGCTGCATCCCAGTCTGCAGCTTCAGCTAGTGTGGTGGCGTCGTGCCAGAGTTTCCATTTCTCAATGAGGAACAGTTGGCCTTGGAGGGTTTTGTGGATGGGTTTTGTGACTCACAGATCTGCCCATTCACAAACTTGGTCAATATTGGCTCCCATGTGGAACAAGTATTTCATTTCCAGTGGGGTGAATCTGTTAGTGGATCAGTTAATGGCCTCTTCCAGTGACCAATCCTGGAAGGGTCCCCATTCTACCGCCTTTCTCCTTTGTCCAGCCCACCTTCATTAGGTTGAATGTGGTGGCCAGCGGTATTTGAGTGTATGACCAGCATAAGGCCTCAGTGGCCTTGAACCCAGCTGCAATCCACAGCAATGCCTCCTCTGGGGAGAAAGTGGTGTTATACCATTCCAGCATGGTGTTGACTTAAAAAAGGTATGTCAGGCCCATTTGAGGGTGGTCAAAATGTTCAGAAAAATTTCGCGTAGTCATATAATTCCGTTGGGGTGAGTCCTGAGCTCTAGACGGCTTGGGTAAATCTTGCTGATATTCCAGCCTTATTGTATTCCATTGCATTAAGGAGGGTGATACCAGCTTCCATCTAAGCCTTTGCATCCGCTGGCTTTAAATCATCTCAAAATGTGGCTTTGATCACTTTATGCTCCAGGAGGAATTTCATCCATTCAAGGGAGTCTTAGGTTTGGATCAATGTTGCCTTGAAGAGCATCGCCATATTGAGTGATATTTGGGTGTTGAGAAATCATTTGGCTGCTCTGGTGGAAAACTTGTGTTTATGACAAATGGCTGCAATGGCTGGCATAATGTTATTGGAGATCCATTGTGTTGCCATTGAATATGGGAACTGTAGGGTCTCCCATTGCTTGATTTCATGTGAAGACACTCTGTGGTGGGCTAACATGTCCTTCTGGATGGGGTGTACTTCACTGGGGCTCTGGTCATCAACTTGACTGCTGTTGGGGTATTGGCCCCTTCTTCAGTATTTTAACTTTTTTTGATGAACCTTTGTGGTTGTTTGATCCTTTAGATTCAGTGCCCAATACTCCTTCATCCTCAATGGGATCATCCCTGATGGTTCACTCTGATTTGCCAATCAATTCTTGGCTGATTTTGCCCCCACTGTTGACTTGGATTTGTCAGGGATTGCACCAGATATTTCATCAGGGATTATGTCCAACAGTTTGCTCTTATTCATCAATCAATTCTGGGCTGATTCTGCCCCCACTGTCAACTTGGATTTGTTGGGGATTGCACTTGATGGTTCATTGGGGATTATGCCTAACAGTTTGCTTGGTTTGCCTGTTCAATCGTGGTCAGGGACCATTCTCCCCCTGACTGGTCATTGTCAGGACTGGTCTCCAACATTCCTTTTGGCCGATTGTTTCAAGCATCATCAGATATTTTTTCCATCTCATTTGCAAATATTTTTGTTGTTGCCCAGATGAAATGGGCCCTTGGCTTCCACTGGTTGAATCATATATGGTATATAACCTGACCAAAACTTCGTTGGGGATTTTTTGTTTTTTTCAAAAAAGTTTTTCCCCCTGTGAGGCCCCAATCCCCTCACCTATTTGAGGTTTGGTGGGGAATATCCTGACGCCGCTGTCCTTGGCTTTGCTTCACGCTCCCTGAGGTCAGCGTCAATCATCTGGTTTTTGGAAGAAACCAATCCTGAGGAGTTGATTGCATTCGCCATGCTTGTTGCTGTGATTTTGTGATTTTTGGTTGAATTCAATCATTTTTTGGTCATTTATGTTGCTAAACTTTTATTAGGTTTTTTGGTGTGAAGTCATTTAGATTGTGCATCCATCTTGGCATACTTCATAATTAAGGTCATATTTGGTGCAAGCAGCCATCCATTTCTTTGTGCTTGCATAGATGGGTGGAAAGTCCTACTTATGCTGAGTGTTATGGCCGTGGTGTAATGCTTTATAGGTGCAGTATTCCCAGGCAGGCGAATGTTCTCTCTGGACTTGTACTAATCACTTCTAAATTATAAAAAGTAAGATTCACAAGAGAAAGGATTGTTTATCCCCTTAAGGCTAACCACCCTCTACATTTTATATATACTTTCTATTAAAATTACTATAAGATTTTTAAGTAGCCTATTTTTCCAAAATTTATAAAGAATTTATACAAGTTTATGATTTTTTACTTTATTTTTCATGATATATTGTGTTTTATATATACATACATAAATAAATAAAGAGGTAAATAGATACATACAAACAAAGTTTTTATAGATATTAAGATTGTTACTAAACAAAGTGGAGAACCAAGCGTTGGGTAACTGTTTTCAGTATGAAAAGATTTATGGATATTGGTTCAGCAACTTCTGAGATTACTACTTTCATCTCTGAACCTTAAAGCTATATAGATGAAGGAGCAACAGTCTTAAAATTTATAGCAACAAAATTTAGCTACATATAATATGATTTGGCTGTATAGTTCACTTTTTGGGTGGTTATATGTTTATATAGAAAACTATAAGCGTTTCTTAAAAAGGAGTAAAAATGATAATGAAATTAGACTATACTATAATATCTACTTCTTACAGGAATTTAAAAAAAATCTATTTCATAAATTGCATTTTTAAAAGTTAATAATATGTTTTAGATATATATGAATAAATGAGTTTAGTAAAAATATGTCAGTTAGATAACTTTATAAAGGTATGTGTTTACACAGAAATTATCTATATATCAGGTTATAATAATGCTTTTTTCTTTTATAAAAACTTTCTTAATATGCTAAAAATTATGAATTGAGACCAATGACAATAAAGAGCTACTAACAATCCTTAAGAAACTTTATCTGTTTTTCATCTGATATGCTTTATAGAAGTTAAATTATACCTTTCATACATATATAATCTGTATCCTATAAATGCTAACAGTATAAATTTTACTCATTATTTACCAATTGAATCTATCTGATGTCTATAGATTAACTTTTTTTTATCTTGGAATTATAATAAACTTTGAAAAGATAAGTTCCATTTAATCTTACTATTTAATTTATCAAAGATTTTATATAAAATTTTAGTATATAATTCTGTTATAATCTTAGCTTTATGTGTAATTAGATAATTTTTGGAACTGTATTTAAATCTGTTTAAAAATAGATAGAAAATTTTAAAGTAGCTATAAATGTGCCATAAAGTTATTTTATAAGCGTCATTTTTACAAAAATACACGTCATTAGTGAAAAGTTATAAACAAAAAATGAAGGTATGAAAACTTATAGCATTGGGACCATCTAGTACTAAAAAAAACTAATAGCATTGAAGTTTTGCAGAAAATAAAATACATATAAATCTTTAGTTATTAAAAGCAGTGGTTACTTTTGTTGCCATGTTTTTTTATTTTTCATATAAAATTATAATTATAATAAATCATACTATCTATAAAGTAAATATATATCAGAATTAAAAGAGTGAGAATGAAGTTAAGTTATATAAGAAGTTATAAAATGATAAAGGAAAGGTAAAAATTTATCTAAGGACAACAACGCTGTATAAGGAGTCACTTATGCGCATCAGTTGTAGAGACACAATCATATAAATAATTTTTTGATTATGCATCTGATATATAAATAAATACATAATAGTTATAGATACTTATATACCACTAAACTACAAATGCTTTAGAATGATAGATGTGATATCCCTAAAACATTCAAGATATATAAGACCTATCATATCAAGTTTGTAGCTACTAATAAGCTGTATCTGTAAACTTAATGACATATAATGTTACTTATTCAGTTTATAAATTACAGTCATTGTTTACTATTATCTGAAAATAAAAGAAAATATTTCTTATGATAATATTTATATGCATTAACTAAGCAACTAAGATAAGGTTTACACAACCTTAATTTGGCTATATAATCTTCCTGAGTTGTTATCATAAGTTTGTTAGTCTGGTTAGGCTTATATACAGACTGTCAAAATTTTAACCAGATTGAATCCTCCAATGATTAATCGTTATTTGGGATGAAATGGTTAATCCTGGAAGAATGGCTTATTGACTGAATTTCATATGATTTGATATGATTGCTGGTTAGTTGCTCCCCAAATTTGGGGTTGAGCCAAAATTAGTGTTCCGTTGAGTTTGGTATTAGGTTTGAGTGGGGCCAATTAGTGGTCCCAAATTAGTATAAGGATCACTGGCAACTAATAGCTGATGATGATCTAATTTATATCAGTCAACATAATTAGTGGTCAACGCCAACTGCCATTTGTGGTCTGTTGTGGGATATCCATCAGAAAGATGATGCATTCACTTCAATTGTTCATCCATGAATTTGCTGCCTGATAATCCAATGTTGGCAGATCCAACAATTATGAGTTTGAGGTGGCCAAAGTTGTTTCTGGTGCCTCATTTACTGATAGATAAAAAGAAGTGATGTCATAAAGATGCCAAGATATTTTAAGTCAAAGCGAGCAACTGAAGTTGTTTCTGGTGCATTATTATCAACTCAAAGGTCAAATACATATTTGATGTTTAATTAGAATAATTATTTATATGGCTCACCAGTGACTTAAGGCCAAGGATGAGCCAAAGCTAATTCAGACATCGGGAAGGATGAAGCAAGAGGGTTGACGCCAGGGAAGAGAATAAAGTAGTAGTAGAAGAAGAATAGTGGTTATCTGGAAGAACCAGCGGAAGAGCTGATAGGTCAGCGTTGGCGCAGTAGCCCTTTTGTATGTAGTATAAATACCTGGCGCTTCCCTTTCAATAAATATCTCCCTTTGCCTAATCTACCTTTTGTTATAAGTTTATTATCTATTTCGTTGGTTGGAGTTTAGGCTAGGGGTTCCCCAAATGCATGGGTGACATGCCAAGGGTTAGCCGGCGCTGCTGGCCCTGATGCCTAAAGAAAAATGGCAAGGGTGATCAGTCTTCATACTGGTTAGCCTGCCAACTAGCAAAGCCCAAAGTTGTCTTTAACACAGACCATTTCAATTTTATTAGTTAGCTTACTTATAAATTTGTTTTTAAGTCCTTAAGGGCAACCTCTCATACTGGATAAGGCTACCATCCATTTCAGATTAAAAGGGTCTAATCCTCAAGTTATTCCCTTAATTAAAAAGATGAGCTAGATCATTTAATGGATTAACGCTGGGTTACATTCTTTCCCCTAAAAGATCTTTCATGCTTACACGCCCTTTCTACTCCCACTCTTATGAGAAAAATAAAAGAGAATTGTAGTGAGGTTACTCAGTCAAGGTAACTCCTTATAGAACCACCCTCTCAAGTACTCACCAACCTTCTCCACTTAAATAATGCTTCAACTAAGTGCAACACTATTGTTTATATGCCAATATCAGGTAACATAAGCTTTTGAATTCCATTATACCCATTAAAATTTCCCAAACTAATTTGGGATTAATTTCAGTTAATCTTAATGTTTTGGAATATTTTCTAAAAAGTTGATCTTTAAATTCATTTCCGCCTTTAGGCAATAACAAGGTTCAACCACTAGTATTTCTGAAATTTAGTAAATCCAAGGATACCTTAGATCATTATAATGTTACACTTTTCTGGCCGCGTTACTTGGCAGTCTTCCAAATCAGATGACGTTGGCTTCTCTTTCAACCAATCCCCTGAAAATACTAATCTTAAGTGGATCTAACTATTGAGTGTTCATCTAACACGTCCATGGTCACTACCATTCCAGTTCCATATCCCAAACTCTCAAGGTATAAGGTGGCGGCACTAATAGGGCTTGTCACTGATTTATTTGTTAGCTAAATTTACTATAGTAATCCATCAAAAGATAGCTGACTTAAATATTGTTCTCCAAAGATACTGCTGTCATTTTTCTGTGTTTCATATTTAGAGAATTACTGGGTGATGAACGCCTTCCTGTTAACTTCATTGTCCAAGATCTTGTTGCTGGGATTTTTGCCCACAATTTCAGCTGTCTAGATTACCATGGGTCACTAGAGGATAATTCCCTATAGCGAGTGGATTGGATATAGATTGACCCCAATTTTGGTTTAACGATGTTTGGTGGATTTTAGGTAATTCGCCTGGTTCAGATCCATTGGGGATCAATCTGTGTGAATGCTTAAGATCTCTTCAGGCAGAGTTGCCAATAAAATGGGGGCATATGATAGTTGATTGATGATTAACTATCAGGTATAATGATTGGGATTGGTTGGGTTTCATCACCAACCAATTAGGAATTTAAGGAGAAAATTGTGAGGAAAGTGATGCCACCTGCAACTAGTAAGTTAATTGGTTGGTTCATGACCTGCCATAATGGGTAACAAGTTCCATTACCTAAGCAGGTCGCTCACCAAATATGGTTGGTTTGCTGGGATTGAGTAGAAAATGTTAGGGACATATTTTTGACTCTTTTTATTTTAGGTCTCAAGATGTCTAACAATGGAATATTAACCAGGATGGGGAAGACCATCGCTGATGAGATGATAAAGGGTAATTCAATGGCAACGGCTGCTGTTTCATTGCTGAGGCGCCAACCACGGGTTGTGCGCCAAATGTCCTCTATAAATTCCCCTGAGAATTCACTTGATAAAAAACAGACTTTATAACATAATAAATAAATAAAACAGTAATTAGCAGAATTACTATATTAATTCTATTCATCTTCAAGAAAGTTATTGCTGTGTGCTTTAATTGGTGACTCTTTAATAGGATAAAGAGTAAGGATTGAGGATCCTGAGAAGAGAAACTGATCTGAGACAGAAATTGCTGCCAACTTTGTGTCACCAGAGGAAAGGCCATAAATTAGGATCTGAGCGTGGATCAAGTTAGACAGATAATGGTCATAACCCCTACTGAGGACATCTAGAGTATTTTGAGGAGGAATACCTGTCAAGCGTTAGACCAGAAACTAGTGATCTATTCGACTACAGATAATAGTCTTCATACTATTATCAATCATATATCATATATTATCAGACAATGCAAGTATTGTACAAACTAAACCTGTGCAGTTATCAATCTAGGGGTTAATATTTGTGAACGAGCAGCAAAGCCCCAAAAGTTTAACACATGTTATAATGATCCTCCTATTACAATCCAGAAACACACTGGGACAACAATGATGCTGAATTCCAATTTTATTTGATTTCAAAATCCCCAAATTTTTTTCAATACTATGCCTGTGATTGATCCTATCAGTAACGCTTCACTATGGATCCCTATGGGATTGTCATCCACTCTGCCTTTTCAACACTTAAGCATTACTTCTTCAAGACATGTGGCTGCCCCATCACAACCTTTTGTCTGGTTGTGAGACATTTGTAACGTTTATAAACCATTAGTTACCTAATGTCAATTACAATGTCCCATATTCAAGCATTATTTTTTGTCATAAATCTATTAATTAAATTAAGACTGGGCTTGAATATATGAGTTTGTAACAACCCAGTGGAAAGCTCAGAATGCCAGTGGCATAGGATTTCTCATGACTTGGAGGAAGGACTTCCTATGGTGTTTGTGAGGGTATTGAAAATAAAAAACATACCAAAGCCCCTCATAGCAAATCAAAAGGCTGCAATGAGAGCAACTGCAAATCTTTGTAGGAAATCCACAAGGTGGGAAAGACAGGGAAAATGACCAATACTCCTGGTTTAAAAGTTTCTGGCCTTTGGTTTAAACTAAAAATTAACAGGTCAGTTTTATATGAAATTGTCCTTTATCATTGAAAGTTTCTGTCCCACAAAAATTTTGATTGGGTTCACAAAAAAAAATTTGCTTGGTTCAAAAATGGTAATTTTGGGCATAATCTTGCAATTGTGTGGTGTATTATGTTGTTACAAGGAGTCAAAAATCTCATTAGAACGGCAAATTTAAGTTATCAAACTAAACCAGGATGGATTGGCCTGAGGAGTGATGCTTTGAATAATCCACAAACTGGGCTTCGCCTCTCAGTTGAGAGTATTGGCGTTCCTCATCCACAGATGACATATTGAGATTGGCAAGGAGGAGATCTCATCTCACCAGGAATTTTCTAAACCTATGGTGGGTTTGCGAGGTGAGTTAGTCAGAAGATGGTAGCTATCTTAAGCGAGGGGTGGCGAAACTGTGGGTTATCCAGATAACGCCAAACCAGTAGCAGGTCAGCTATCTGTAATTGGCAGATCAGAAAAGCCCTTATGGTGCAGTGGATTGGTGAAGCAAGTCATGAGCATAACTTCTAAATATCTTGAACAGCGTTTGGCAAGCTGCTGAATTGATGGATCAGAGAACCCATTTAATAAACATCAGAACCAGAACACAGATTATTGCATGTTTAGTTTAGATAATGAGAGAATATTGGTAAGCAGGAAAGAGTCCGCAGAGGTATTTTTATATATATTTTTGGCCTTTATTAAAACTAAATAAAAGAATAAACTGACAATTGCTCCTAGGAAGGTCAGATGTCTTTTATACTAGTTGATGGGGAAAAGGATTAAGGGATATCTTGTACTGGGGGGCTGATGTGCTTGCAGAAGAACAGCCTAGGATTGATGAGTTGCCAGCTAGTTTATGTATAAGGTCATAAAATCTCTTGCAACTTAATTCCCTGATCCGCGCTGGAGGTACTCTCACTGTCCATACTTAAGTAGATTTGCTCACGTTGGTGGCCTAGTGGATTTGGATTTTGGTTAAATCAATTTCAACAATTAATTTAAATTTAGAAAAATAATTGTAAAGAGTTCTCAAGTCGGATTGGTGCCCCAGAACCCAAAATCTTGTGTTTCATGGCCCAAACCAGTTTTTCTGACTTGGCACGATTTCCAGAGATATAATGTAAAATTTTTTTATTTTAAGGGAAGTGGGGGATGTCAGGATGGGAAAAACTAAGGTAAGGGTGATGCTAGTGGTCTCTTGCCATAATTACCTCCCTACAACCCCCTTGATCTTATAAAAAGAGAAGAAGAAAGGGGGTACAGTAGGTACTTTTGGGGATAAATCAGTTACCCGACGTTCATCAGCAACATGGGCAAGTCCCCAGGTGAAGCAAGGATTCCACAGGTGTATTAGGTCCCCTTTTTCTTTTGTAATGGAAATTTTTGTGGCCCAACCCAAGAGGCTGGGTTTCAGACTTACTTTATACTCTCCTTTCTGAACAAAAAACATCCATTTCTCCTAGCAATGAACCAGGGCGTATTTCTTAAGTCTGGCAGAAAGTTTGCTTGCCAGAATAGCAGTGTTTTTATTTGGATAGGATTCCTCAGGATTCAACTTATGGAACTCAGCCACTAAATCCTTACAATTCTTACAGCCTTTTGTGCATACCCAACTATTTTCATAGGCAGGCTAACCTTTCCATGCAACCAGGTGCTGGACAAACCTCCTGAATTATCTTGAGGTCAATATCACCTCAACTTCTGTCTTTGAGATTCCATACAATGTTAGGCTCTGTGGTAGTAGGATGCTCTCCCGTAAGGGGGATAATTGGGAAATTTTGGAATACATTATGTTGTTTCCAATGTTTGGGAGCTTGATGCGGTATGCACCATTGCCCAAATTTTTTTCTACTCCAAAAAGTCCATGAGCGCTTACTATCCAACTTCCTAGAGGGAACCTTCAGATTCAAGTGGTAAGTGTCAAGCATAACAAGCGAACCTTCATAGATATTATGTCCTGGAAGTCATTTTCTATCAGCAAACTTGCTATAATCTCAAATAACTTTTGACAGGTGTTCTTGAACAAGCTTTTTAATTTCCCAGAACTGTGTGATAAGGTCCTCTACTGCAGGAACCACAAAGGTCAGGCGTGTCCCAATCTTATATGATGGGTTTTAACCCAAAGTAGCCTCAAATGGGGAAAGTTCAAATGAAGATTGTGGCGCGTTGTTATAAGCAAATTGAGTCATAGGGTAGTCCATGGCCCACATATCCTAGGTGTCTGAGGAGTAACAATGTAAATGTTGCTATAATACCTGATTAACATTATCAGTTTTCCCATCTAATTGTGGTTGATATGCTGTATAATGGAAAAATTTGATACTGAGAAGTCCCAACGAGGCATCCCAAAACCTGACTGTAAATTGTGGACCATGATCACTTACAATTTCCATTGGAGTCCAAAAAGTGGAGAACATATGGGTGATAAAGAAAGCTGCAGTATCTGAGGCTGTTATGGTAGTTTTAAATGAGATAAACAGCGCAATTTTGGTGAACCTATCTACAACCACCATTATGACATCAAACCCTCTAGACATGTAAAGTTCCACAATGATTTTCACTGATAAAGAAGTCCATGGAACCTCAGCTTGTTGCAGAGGTCAAAGAAGACCCTTTATTCTTGTATGGTTAGATTTGGAGCAAGCGCTGATAACACAACTTGCTACCCAACTGGGATATCCTCGGAGAGCCAAGGCCAATTTTAGATTCTTTTGACTAGATCGGCGCATTTTTATGAACCATGGTGGCTTACTTCAGGTGGTGGGGGTGATCTTTAAAAACCTGCATGTAAAAGGTTATTGAAACCCAAATCCTATCCCAAAAGAAGATTATCCCATCCTTTAGAGCGTACAAGGGCTCTATGCTCTGCCTAGTCTCCAGGTCATTTTCAACTCTATTCCCTCAGCGCAACATAATTGACCTTCCAAACGCGTTCACACATGGGTGTCTCTGGGGCCAGATAGCATATGCTACTGTAGCTGGGACAAAAGAAAGGATCTTGGAGAAAGGCATCACTATGGTGGGCTCAGAAAGGTCATCCTCTGGACCTGGAGCCAAGTAGTATTGTGGCTTAACATATCAGGAAGCACTTAGTGGCCCTTTTATAAACTCATACTTGAAGTGAAAACTGCAAAGATTCCTGTAGGTACGTTCCTGGAGGTGGGCCAACTTCTGGGGTTTTCAATAAACAGTAAGAAATTATGTTCAGTGCATACAGTAATTTCATGACATGCCCACTGGAGGAGACATCTCCAATTGGTAAGCGACCATTCCACTGCAGCCAACTCTTTGTCATAAATCGCCCATGATTGTTTTTTGGAGTTTGTTTACTTGAAGTCAGTTATGGGATGATCTGTCCCTTAATACTCTTGAAGAGTACTGCTCCAGCTGCAACTGCAGATGCTTTGCAAGCCACAATGAATGGCTTGGATACGTCAGCATGACGCAAAACTGGAGCTGACAGGAAAGCTACTTTTATTTCCTCAAAATCTTGTTGGCAACCATCTGTTATTTGAAAGAAACATTATTTCTTAATAAAAGAATGGAGGAGTGCGGCCAGCTGGTAAAGTTTGGGTATAAGTTCTTGAAGAATTTACAGTACCAAGGAAGCTTTGGAGCTGCTTTTATGTAGTGAGGTTTGGCCAAGACTGGATGGCTTCCAACTTACATGGAGGTACAGCATATCCATCCTAAAGGACCAAGTTTCCCATTAATGTTACCTCTATCAAAAGAATTCACAATTGGAAGGCTTAACAGAGACCTGCTTTGAGGAGGGCTGCCATTACAGCCTCCAAGTCCTTAGCATGCTGTTCATGGGTTGGAAAGTGGATCAATATGTCATCAATTTAAGCAACAGCAAATTAAACTTTAGGTCCCCCTATACAACATCAATTAAGCGTTTGAAGGTTACCAGAGCGTTTAATAGCCCAAAGGGCATCAATTTGACTTGAAATATCTCACGCCTTGCCCTAATGGCCATGAGCCATTCTTGGACCTCTTTGACTCTCGCCTTGTTGAAAGCATTAACCAGGACTAGCTTTGAGAAAACCTGGGACTAGCAATGGCCTGAGCAATGGTTTGTTCCAATGGGAGGGTGTATGGATCCAGAACTCTTACATTATTAAAATGCTATATTCCACAGAAGCCATAAGGTCCCATCAGCCTTCTTGTCAAAGACTACACGTGAGGCAATGGGAGAGTACTTATTGAAGATTCACCCTTTATATAGCATGTCATCTAGCCATATTCCCAGCGCCACGTCTTCTTTCTTTATGTGTGGGTACAACAAAGTTAATTTTTAAAAATGCACTATTAGCTGGAAGGAAAAGCATATTCTGAATGTGATGGGAGTCAGGTTGCAAGTCTCATGCCAAAGATGTCCTTTTATGTGGCCAGGAAATCAGAAAATCTTGGGGAGGTCCACTGAAGACAGCTCAGAGGAAGAAATTGAGCTAAGTGAGGTCTCTGTTGTGAAAGTCTCATCTTTTGGAATTCATAATACATTTTTATTGTAAAACTATAAAGAATTGGGCCTCAGGTTTATGTTTACCTGTTGGTGACTCCACCAGCCTACCCCATGATGACAGGATACAGCAAGTCAGATATGTCACAATTTTAGCCAGACTAATTTCTTCTGATAGTATCAGGACTAGAGGTGTTGGTTAGTCAGGCATGATTGCCAGCCAATCTTTAATTTGTTACTATTTAATGTTATAATAATTCAAGTTTATGTTTGGCAAAATCTGCATTCACTGCCAAAATTCCAATTTGAGGATTATTGTGGGAGTTTCCAGCGGAAAGCCAATAAATCTGTTACCATCCATTTGAAAATGGTTCCACTGACTAATTTGGAGTACCAGCAACTCATGCCAAGGATGCTCAAAGTTCTATTTTATACTAATTTATATATAATTGACTGGCAACTTGTGCCAAGGATGGATTGACCTAATACAATAATTTGGTGACTGAGATGAGCAGATTGAGGAGAGAATAGTTACCAAGAAATGACTAACAAATTATTAGAGTTCCAGCATTCAGTGGCTGGTGGTTTTTCTGGAGAATGGCTGATGAGTATTTGCATAGGCGCAGTAGCCTATATTAGTATAAATAGTATAACTTCTCTCCAAATAAACATCTCTCTTTCGCCCATCTTTTCTTATTTGTTAGTAGTTCAACAGCTAGAATAGGGTTAATATAGGACAGGAGATCCCTGATAGGCGTGGGTGATCATTCCTGGAGTGGCTGCCACTGCCAGCTCCCATGCCTCCTCCCTATGAGGAACCAGCGGGAACCTAACCAGCTGGCCACCAATGGCGGATTTTGACTGGCTGTCAACCTTGCAAAGTGCAGCGCGGGAGTGCCATAGCCGTTCAGGAAGGGGGATGGACTTTCCAGGGAATGCCCAGATGGGTTTAGGTTGAGAGGGTGGGGCAGCGCAGGAGTTCCTGAGCCAACCATTATTGGGGCAGGACTCGCTGGGGCACATGCCAAGGACACCTGGGGCTAAGGCGAAGTCGTTTGTGGTTGGTTGGTGGGTTGGACGCGGACTTTTAGGGGTTGGTACACCAATGAAGGTGAAACGGCAAAGGGAAAACCAGTCTTCATACTGGCTGTCCTGGCACACTAGCAGAGCCCATGGTCTATTTCATGACAAGGTATAACCTAAAAGTGGTCGCAAAAGTAAAATATATGGGTGAAGAACTGCACTGGACGCTGTACAGTGTGACAGGTCATTGTTTCAGATGAAGCGCCTAGTATAGAAGGAGCTAGCACAATTTCCAGGTCTAGATAGTGAGTGACTCTTAGATCCATGAAGTTGATAGCTGTTCCTGTATTAAGGAGCGCTTGTACTGTAACCTCACATATCCCTACTCTGAAGTTAATTAGAAACAAAAAGTAAGCTCAGTCCTCTTTATTGGTCATGGAGAGTGAGAGGGCAGCAGAAGGTGAGGCTAGCCCCATGATGAGGAGCGGATCCTTGGTAACATGTGAACTATGATAAGTATCCTCACAATGTTCCTCTGCAATGTTCTCCTAGTCCGCAAGCAAAATGGAATTTGTAGGATCTACAGCTATGGATTTATTCATCTCTACTACAGGTGGAGAAGTCTCTGTGGTCAAACTCTCCAGGAACTTTTGTGTTCCTGTACAGCATGTAGAATCAACCAGGTAGAAGTAGGGCTTAAATTGGAGGTAGGGAGATCAGTTTCCTGATCATGTTCTACATGGGCTTCCATCTGGGCCATTTTGGGTTTGTTGTAAAATAGTATTTACCTGGGTCCAACGTTAAAGTCATATCTTGTAAGTTGGAAGAAGGAAGAAACTTTCAACTGATATTATTGGGATTGATGGGATTCACAATAAATCAAATGAGCCATAAATGACGGACATTTTACAATCTATTTAAGAAAACACTATCATGGCGGAACCTGGAAAAATTGCCACAAGCGATAAATCTTAAAAATGAACCATCAAAGTCTCAAACTCCTCCTGAATCCGCTGAGCAATTTTTTAGGATCTTTCCAGTTGGGGATCGACTAAATCAACCAAATCAATCAGGATCAATTGGGCCCCAATGAAACCTTTGCATTCTGCCAGTATGCCCCCAAAACTTACCATATTCCCTATGACCCCAAACCTTGATTAAATCCTATAGTAACATTAAATCCAAACATAAAGGGATCTTCGTTTTTTACTTAAGTTGTTGCCTAGTAAATACTAGTGATCTGCTTGTTTACAATAACAGTGATTTTCCTTGGTTACAGATAAAGCTTTCAAGAGATTGGCCTAATAACATAAAAATTTGATAGGTGGTTACGCTGGGTTATTAGCAACTAATAATTTGCATAGCCTCTGAAGGACCTGACCTTTAATATAATAAAAAAACTTAGCACTGATGTAATACCAGGTCCTTTCTTAGGCTACCTGGTTAAGCATATCATAACAAAATTTAACCAGAAACCTTACCTCTACCGCCATGAAGGGGAAAATGTATTTGAATAGTGAACCAACTATTATTGAAAGTTATGATGCTTGCATCAACGCTTTCAAAAAGCAGCTGCTAAAAGTGGCTCGTGGGGTATGGATGAATATTGAAGGGGAGTCCATTGAGAAGATCTGACCTTGATCTCATTATAAAGTCAAGTCGTTTTACAAAATTCTAAAGTTTTGAGCCAGGCCAATGAGATTGGATGTGTTCTTCCGCCTCTCAGGTACAAAAGCGCCCCTCAATCATGTCAATAAGGCTATTCCCACATTCAGGATGACTTGGGCAAGTTACGCCAGCAGGTTGAGAAAGCTACCCCTCCAACCATATTAGGAACCACGGATTTCTCTGAGGCTGTCCAGTCCCCTCATCCTGATATACACTTCATCCATGAACCCATTGGATATTTCAAAGCCACATTTAAGAAAAAGTATGTGTCTGGAGTTGAAATCATCCTGTCCTACCTGTATGTTTATGAAAATGAAATGGAAGGCGCTACAGATCGTCAGAAATGTCAGAACATGCAGAACTGCCTCAATAGTAAAGCTCAGGAAATCAGATTCCCTAATTTGAGGATTGTTCAACCTGGGAGAAGTTAAAGAATTTTCTAAAAGAATTTGGCAGCAACCTATCCCTGTCCAACTACAAACAGGCATTCTTGAAGATAAGACCTAAGCGTTTAGAAACCCACCTTGAGTTTTCTGAGTAGTTCTATCATAAATCTCAAGCACTTAACTCCTGTAATTGGGTTAGATTGGATGATGCCACTACCACTGTCCTCTCTGCATTCCAGCATAACTCAATCTCGTGCTACATTTCCAAAATGTGAAAATGTTCTACACGTCCATGATTGATATTAAAGAATCCATCATAAATTTTCCTGAGTGCAAAAATTGCTAAGCATCTAATAAGGGGAGTCAGGCCCCCATTCATGCCCTAGGATGGCCCCAGATATTTTGACCCCGCTGAGACCTTTGCATTTATTGTGGGTACTTTGGGTATCAAGAATCTACCTGTTGGAAGAAAGAGACTGAGGAATTGGTAAAAGTAAATTCAGCTTAGGGCATGAGACACCCACGCTGACAACTCTGTGCCTTGGATCTTAGCTGCTGTCATTTCCCCTACTGAGTGTTGTGCCCTATCCCCGCCTGACAAGGTGTAAGCTGCCAACTTGATAATCTCCATAAAACCAAATTCCTTTTATGTTGCCCCTTCTGGACCACTTTTTATCGAAAAACTATATATATAATTTCCCATTTTACACTGAGTTTACTCAGGTTGAATTTTTGTCATATGGTGAAAATCCTAGCTATAGTCTTTATTGGATCGCCAGTATTGTCATCTCTTATCATCTGGTGAAGAAATTAAAAGTTGCGCTGGATCAAAACCACACCATGGATTATGGAATGGCGGGCCTCAGCAGACTCGCTCCCTGGGTGCCTATTCCGCTCTGCTGCTGTGGTTTAGATCCCTAGTAGTAATGGCCCTATAAGTTATATTGGAGAATGACAATTATGACCTTCTCAATGGCACTTAATTCCTATTGAATTTGACTCAAAAATTATTCATAAGAATTTGTACTTCTCTATCCTAGGATACTGCATACCCTTGGTGGTCAAGGACGCCCCTAAAGAGAAAAAGAAAAGGAAGCCTAGAAATTTATTGTTGGAACATCCGACCTTTGCTAAGCAGATAGAATAAAAAGCTATTAGTCTAAAAACAATACTGCCTCCTCCCAGCGCTGACGCTCAAGAGAAGATGACCGTATACTCCAATAACTGGGTCATTATAACCCCAAAGTCGCAAATACTGTTAGACACTGGAATCCAAATCATGATTCCACTGGATCTTTCTTAGAGATTAGTGGGGAGCTTAATCTGGCCATATGTGAGCATCTTATATGCTGGGGTTTTTGGATCCTGCCTATCAAGGGTTCTTAACTATATTGATGGCAAATTTCATGTATCAACTCATGCAAATAACTTAGAGCCAACCTGTTGCCTATCTTTGAACCCTACCAGCGGATTAAGTTGACTCCATTTGTGTGTTCAAGAATTCGCATGACCTAGGAATTGTGAGAACACTATCATCAGCCATGTTGAAGTGCAGATAGGTGACAACTTAACCTCTGACCAGCAGCAGCAAGTGTATGCGCTGATTTAAAATATGCTAATATTTTCAAAAGGGTCTGATGCCTTCATCATGATGAAAGGGGTGCAACATAGAGTGCTTATGGGTGACCTCCAATTCCGCGCTCAACCCTACTGAACGTTGAAGGTGGAAAAGCTCAGGTGGTGAAGTAACTAAAGCAACTACTGGATGCTAAATTGCTCAAGACTTCCAAAAGTCCATGCGTTTCGCCCTTGCTGATTATATGCAAAAAGGATGGGGCCATCAAGTAGTAATGGACTACTCTGACTGAATTCACTTATTTGAAAGGACAATTATCCGCTACTTCAGATTGATGACTCCTTGAGCCTCCTGGATGAATCCAATTCTTTTCAGCCATGGATCTTGCTAATGGCTACTGATATATTGAGCTTGTAACTGAGGATTAGGAGAAGTCTGCCCTTATGTCAAGTTAGAGCTTGTTTGAACCTATGAGGATGCCACAAGGACTATGTAACGCCCCAGAGACGTTTCAAAGGGCGATGGATGGCCTAATAGTGGACTTATAGGTGTCCTGTGTGTTAATAAACCTTGATGATGTGACTGTACTCTCCTAAACTTTTGATCAATATCTCGCTCATTTGAAAGTGGTGGTCAAACAACTACGCTCAGTGTCACTGAAGTTGAAACCTGCCAAACGCCAGTTTTTCAAACGTATATGGAATTCCTTGGCCATGAAGTTACCTGGGAAGGTTTTTCTCCATTGCCTGACAGAGTGATCGCAATTAAAATTGGCACAGCCCTCCAGCTTATGCGATATTCAGGTGTTCCTCAGGATGGTTGGCTATTCTCAACGGTTCATACCCCACTTTGCCAAGTACACAGAACCATTGATATATCTTCCACATAAGGAGGTATAATTCTAATTAGAGAAACTATCAACACGCCTTTGACGTCCTAAAGAAAGCCCTCGCAACTTATCCTGTGCCAATTTATCCAGAGTTTAACAAACCGTTTATCCTTTTTACTGATGTTATTGATGTGGCTGTTGAGGCCATATTGGCGCAATTTTATGCAAAATAAGTTGATCACCCTATATCTTGTGTTAGTAAAACTCTAACTCAAGAAGAAAGGAACTATAGCATCACTGAGTGCAAAATAAAGAGGTCCTTCTTACTATTAAGCACTTCCATCCTTTCTTATATGAATTATTTTACAGTGATCATGTATTATGACTCCCTATGATGGTTAAAGCAAATGAAGGGCCTGGATGGACGGTTTGCCGGTGGGCCCTCAAACTTCAGGGTTACAACTTTACCATCGTTCATCATGTGGGAATAATGCACCAGAATGCTGAACATTGTCTGGCCTACCTATATTGACCCACTATGCCTCAGAAGAAAATCTTCTTTACAACCTTATTGGGAAACCAGAAATATGAATCAAGAGACCCCTGCGGTGCAGAAACAACTATCAAAACTGAATGAGCAGACCTGGATATAGGACGGACTGTTAACAAACAGATTGGACCCTCTTGGTTGCCATATCTCCGTCCTTCCGCTATAATGGAGACTGCTTTGGAGGGATAACTCAACTGTAGGGAATGATGCTGTTAAAAAACCCCATCATTGGCTGCAAGAGTGGGGTCATTGGGAAGGGATGATTGAGTTAATCCAAGACGTTATTGATTCCTTTTTTAACTGTGCTCAGCAGAAACCTCCCAATCTGATTAATGACTTTAATTTGGGGACCCTATCACCCCCTTTGCTACCATTAGCATTGATGTAGTTGGTCTGCTACCTAAGGCGATGTACGGCCACTAGTATATCATACTGTTGGTGGACCATTTCACAAAATGGGTTGATGCTATATCTGTTACCTCGACTAACTCTAAAGCGTCCGCGTCCTTCCTACATAAACAAGTCTTCATCTGCCATGGTAGCCCAAAAGTGCTGCTGTCTGATAATGGCACCACTTCACAATGCAAGTAATTGTTGAACTCAACGCATTGATGGGCACTTACCCCTCCTTCACTGTTCCCTATCATCCTGCTAAAATTGGAGCAGTGGAACAAGAGAATGGGACTCTAGTCACCTCCTTTGCAAGATGGCTCATTCTAGCCCATCCAGGTGGAATTAATACCTTCTGTTAGCTCTAATGCCATCCTGCATGAGTTATCAACAGATTATTCAAATATCGCATTTAAAGCTCTATATGGCCAGGTACTGGATTACCCTTAAGTGTGAAACCCATATTAAAGACCTCCACTTTGGAAATGGCTGAGCATAAAATGTGGAGGCTGATAGATTAATCATTTTGGCTGAAAGCTTTAGCTGCCAAGCCCATGGGACTATCAGTAAATGAGAGGTGGTATGAAGCAATGCATAAAAATTAAGTTTTCCTGAATACCACCTAGGGATCTAATATTGTTCTACTAATACTGGTTAGGGGTTTGAGTCCATAAACTTGATACTTTATGGTCTGGACCATATTATGTAATCTATCAGAAGAGACTGGAGTATTCCATTGCTTCTGTTTAATCAGGCTCTTTTATAAATCAAGATCATTACAGATTCCTATAAATTTATGTCCCTCTTAATCAAGATCTTAGGGGGCATTGTGGGATTGATTTAGCTCACAATAAATCAAACTAGCCTCAACTGAAAGACATTTCATTGTCAGTTCAAGGAACCACCATTATGGCAGAACCTTCCAAATTTTGCCTCAAGCAATGAATATTAAAATGAGCTATTAAAGGCTCAAACTCATCATTAATCTGATGAGGTAATTCCTAAATACCTCAACAGTCAAAGATCGTCTAAATAAGCCAAATTAATCATGATCAATTGGACCCTGATAAGTCCTTTGCATTCTTCCAGTTTTCCCCATAACTTATCATATTCCCTATGACCTTAAACCTTAATTAAATCCTAAAAGTAACCCTAAAATCCAAAAATAAATGAACTTCGTTTCTTATAAATTGTTGCCTAGTAAATACTAGTGATCTGCGTATTGAATTAACAGTGATTTGCCTTGGTTACGGCTAAAGCTGCCAATATATTTCCCTAGGGACACAAAAGTCTTCTTGGTGATTACAATGAGCTATTAGCAACTTGTGATTGCATAGTCTCCAAAAGTCTGGTCTAAAGATAAACAAAAAACATAATAGGTACTTTGTTACTTTTCAAGGTGACCTGAGGGAATGGAGACCACTGAATTCCCAGAAGAACGCTTTCCTGTTTCCTTATTCCCTGAGGATGTATGAGTAGGTGTCTTCAACTGAGATGAACTAGCTTGAGTGAGATTTTATAACAGAGGTGATGAAATAGCAGCCAGTGAGGATATGGTTATATGAAGGGTTTTGCCCCCAATTAAATATGCCAAGAAAAATGCAGCCTCCAAAGATATTGAAAGGGGATCTCATGAGAAATTAAAGCTTTAGTGGTGTCCTAGGGCCACTATAAAAGCTGACAGGTGATGTTGGTTGGGATCATAACTGAAGGAACTAATTCTGTAAAGGTTTTTACAAGTAAAGGCAGGTCAGGAACACTCTGGTAGAGGGTGAAGAGGCGAGAAGGCGTGATGCTCTAGATTTGGGTGCTAAAAATGCAGCAGATATTAAAATCACTAAGTGAGAGTGATTCCATATTTTGTTTGCAGAACATATCACACCTCTAACTCAGCGGTGAGCCTCTCCATCTAGGGCATCTAAGTGGGCCACACTTCTTTGTACGTCAATTAGGAGTTGAAATTTGGAAACCCCAGCTGCAAAGCACACATTAATTTCTGCCAGGGCATCCAGCACCAGTTGTGCACTTTGGGTGAGGAAATTGGTTGAATCTCTTCTGCCACTACACCTGCTGAAGGCGCAGCCTAATTAAATGGTGCTGTGTGGTCACTATCCTATGACAGTATAAGTTGTTTACATGCCCTGCCAAGTGAAATGTTTGACCAACAAGAAAAGACCAGGTCACAAGGGAATGTAGGTTCATTGTGATAAAATAATCAACTACCTCGCCTGATACCAGGAGGAGGGCATAAAGTGCTGAGATTATGGATTGGTTTATTATGTCATGCATTCTGTTAATTAAAGTAGGGTGGACTTCCAATCTGGGTTCGTAACAACCCAGTGGCAAGTCCTGAATGCCAGTGGCATAGCAACTCTAATGACTTGGAGGAGGGACGCCCTATGGTTCTTGCAAGGGTAGTAAAGTTAAATATCTAAACAAAGGCCCCTATGGCAAACCAGATGGCTTCAATGGGGCAACCGCGAGTCTTTCTAGGGCAACCCCAAGTATGGGAGAGGAAGGGAGAAGCCAATCCATCTGCTTTAGCAGTTGCTGGCCTTTGGTTTACAGTCTTAAGATTCCAAGGTTCATTTTTATATAATTAAGTGTCCTTATGATCATTGAAAGTTTCTGTCCCGCGAAAATGTTGAATGATTTCATGGATTGAATCAAATTGTCTTGATTCAAATATGGGGTCATCTTGGGCATTGTCTTACAATCTTAAAGGTGTATCACATTGTCATGCGGAGTTGAAAAGTCATTGGAATGTTAGTTCAAATTAGCAATACAAACCAGGACTGATTGGCCCGAGGAGTGATGCCCCAGATAGTCCAGAAATTGGAATTCGCCTCTTGGTTAAGAGGATAAGCGTTCCATGCTCACAACTGACAAACAAAGATTAGAGAAGGAGGTCTCATCTCAACCAGATTGCGCTGAACTTGTGGAGGATTGGTGAGGCGAGTCAGTTGGAGGATGATGGCTATCTTGAGTGAGTGGTGGCGAAACTGTGTGTTTACCAGGTCATGCCAAACCAGTGGCAGGTCAGCTATCTGGATTTGCAAATAAGAAAGCCTTTATGATGCAGTAAATTGGTGAAGCAAGTCAGGAGCGTAACTTCTAATAACCTTGACCAGCATTTGTTGAGCCACTGAATCAATAGATCAGAGTGCCCATTTAACAAACATCAGAACCAGAACAAAGATTAGCGCATGTTTAGTTTAGTTAATGAGAGTATATAAGTAAGCAAAGCAGAGTCCGCAGAGGTGGTTTTTTGAATTATTGAACTTTATTAAAACTTAATAGAATAATGAACCAACAACTGCCCCTATGAAAGGCAGGTGTCTTTCATACTGGTTGGTGGGGAAAGGGATTGGGAATACTTGAACTGGGGGCTGACGAGCTCACAGAAGAACAGCCTGGGCACTAGGGGTTGCCAGCTAGCTTATGTGCAAGTTCATAGAAGCTCTGGCAACTTAATTTCCTGATATGCGGTGGAGATACTCTCACTTATTCAAACTTGAGTGTGTTTTCTCATATTGGAGGCCCAAGTGAAATTGAATTTTGTAAAAATGAATCTGTAATAATCAATTTATGTTAAAAATGAAAATAAACTCTTAAGTTGGTTTGGTGCCCCAGAAACCCAGAATCTCATGTTTTAAGACCCAAACCAATTTTTTGACTTGGGACAATTTCATAGATCTAGGATTAAATTTTCCAATTCAGGGGAGTGGGGGATGGCAGGATGGGGATCAAGTGAAGGTAAGGGTCCGCTGGTGGCCTCTTGTAAGCCTTGGGGAACAACCCCTCTTGATGGACCAGAAAAATTCCTGTACCAAAATAAAAAAGAAGGAAATTGGAGGACGTTACTCTCATCACCCTGGGCTATTTAGCCCATGTGGTAGATGAGAGGTGGGTAACAGTGTATTCCCTGCATATAACGCCTCTTCTGCCCATGTTCACCACTAAAGAGTTGGTGATTATATCCAGGTGGATATGCCAGAGAGGTGGTGATTTGCAGACGTCATCGCCAGTGGAATGTTTTGGTATGTCCCCAGATGGGGTATCCAGAGGTTCAAGTTCCACTGAGGAAGTCAAGTCATATTCCACCAAGGAGGTTGATCTGCATTCCAATGGAGTTTAGGGCCCTAAGTTAGTTTTGGGTGAGAGATCCTCCATACGTCAGGGTGCCCTCAAAAATGTGCAAACAAGCCAATCCCCAACAGGATTAAGCGTGGTCAATCCCTTCCTCACCCAATGGGGCTTGCCATATGTGGCCTGGCTTTGGGCGCAACCTGCTGCTCACCAGAGACATTGTTGCCATCACGTCAAGCGCGGTCACAGCAGAATGAAACTTCAGCCCCAAATAATTTATTGTGAATCCTCCCAATTGGGTCATATCTGAGTCAGTATAAGAAAACACTTTCTGGGATGAAGATCCGCTGAAAGCAAATTATGAAGTGTTCTCAATGTCAGTGTGCTTAGCCTCAGCTCCCCGTGGCGTGAGCAGTTAGGAAGTGGTCCCCAACAGGTTCTGCTGTTGCTCCATTTTCTTTCCCTACTACCATTTTAGTTTCAATAAAGTTCTCATCTTAAAATCAAAATTTATTTTTGTGAGGTTTAATATTCCGTTGTATAGATTAGTGGTGATGATTTCCAACTCTGAAGATCCATTGTTAATCCTCATGGCTGGCCTTATCATTTTCCATCTGCTAATATGGATGGCTTTACCTAAGATATTCTGGCTGAGTTTCTGGTGGTTTACCCATCTGGAGTTTCAGTCCAGTCTTTAATAATAATAACAGCATGCTCCATGACATAATGGAGTGACCACAATTTTCATTATTCTCCACTTCGCCCTTTTGTTGGGGTGCTGCGTTGGTTTAGTTATCCAAAAGGAGAGTTCACTTGTTGGAGGGAATGATGTATGCCATGAGGCGGAACCATTTGGTGAATCACAGCGTTTATGCTGGTGTTTACACACCTTATTCAGCTTCACCACCAGTAGGGCCTAGTCCTGGGTTAAGTGGAGGAAAACCTGGGGTTTTTCTTCCTCACAAGTAGGTGGGAAGTCCCAGGCTACCTGTGTAGGGTGTTGCTTGTTGCGGAGGTTGTGGAGCTGCACCACCATTCCGCTGCTGGAAAGCTGTGAGGCTTGTCTTCTCACTGTGGATGTGGCTGTTTAAGGGGAGCTGGTTTATGTATATCTACTGGTGCCCCTGTTGTCCCCAGAAGATGAGATGGAGTCTGGGGTTGTTTATATGGTGGCAAACACAGCCTCCGCTCTAAAGGATGGACTGGGGTAGGTTCAGCGGATTCCTTTTCTCTCCCAAGTGTGACTCACACCTTGTCAAAAATCTAAGACCAGGCTTACTTTTTGTTGCATGTCCAAATCTAGATAGGCACTCACATGGTTTCTATTGAGGGACTGGTTGATATGGGAGCCTCTGGGAATTTTATGAGTTTGCAGGTTGCTCAAGGGATGGATATTTATTTGGACATAGGGTTTGCAGTCTTGCCCACGCCATCAGCTTCAATGACCTGCTACCCAATGAGGCGCCCAGTACCATTCTCATTTCATGGGTTTGGCTTCTGCGATTGGTTTACTGAGGTGCCCAATTTTGTTCCCTATCATTTGGGTGTTTTTGGTGGCAGTGGCAACAAGTTTGAATCGACCTAGAGCCAAACCTTTCATCATTTAAGTTTTATATGCAGGGGGTGCAATTCCGCTGATCAGCACCTTCTTTCCAGTGGGGGCAGTAGGGTCAATTGCTTCACTGCCATCTCTCACAGTGCTGCTGGCGGATTTCCCTCAAAGCTTGTATTGGTTCCAGGACATTTTTGACTTGGAAAAACCAACCGTCTTCCCACCCACTCTAATCTATATAGTCTTCCTCCTGACAGTAGATGTAATTTACATCAATTGTCTCTGTACCTGTATAAAGAGCAGGAGTATAAGGCCTTGGACGTGTGGTTGAAAGATTCTGCTCACAAAAGGCGAATGTTCAAAAAACTTTGCCAATATCCTACCACATAGTGTTAATTCTGGAAAGCTGATGGCACCTTGAGGCCCTTACATGGACTATGGCATCTTAACAAAATAATCGTTTATGATCCCTACCCCTTCCCCTTGGGCAGACGATTAGCCAGCAATTGCAAAATCCTGGGTGTTTTCCTAACTCAGTCTTGTGATTGCATTCAACCAGATCTGGGTGGCGGAGGGCCAGTAGTGGCTTATGAAGATCCTTATCAGAAGAGGAATTTTCAGTTCCGCGTAATGCCATTTATATTGAAAAACGCCCTAGCCACATTACAGAAGATGATAAATAACTTGCTGGGCGACCTTCAGTTTTCCTGTGCGATGACATATATCAATGACATCCTCATTCATTCCCCTACTCCCAAGCAGCTTGGAAAGGACCTAGAGACGGTGTTGGCTGCATTTCACAAGGACAACCTTCATATGAAACCTCCAAGTGCAAATTTTTCAAGGATGGGGTTATCTTCCTCAGTAACGTGATCCTGAAAGATGTGTATTCCATTCCCCCAGCAAGCACGAGGCAATACTTGAGTGGCCCACCCCTATGACCCAGAAGCGGTTGTGGAGTTTCTTGGGCATGATTATCTTTTTGATAAAAGTTTCTCCCGCCCTCTAACAGCTTGCTGCGCCCCTGCATCCCCTGAATGGGAAAATTTTCCATTTCTCTGGACGTAGGAGTGCCAGCAGACTTTTGAGCCATAGAGGAGGTGTTTCTGGAGCCTCCCATTCTCATGCATGCAGATCACCAAGCCTTTTATTATGGCATGTAACGCCTCTTCTTTAGCTATGGGGCGGTAATTTTGCAAGAGAACAATGGTTTGGAACATCCAGTCGCTTATTTTTCTCGCAAGTTCACATTGTCCAAACAGTCATGGGCCATCTATGATAAAGAGTTGGCCGCCGTGACCTAGTCTCTTACCCATTGGAGGTATCTTCTCCAGGGCGCAAGGCATGAGGTGATGATGAAGATGGATTATCAAGCCTGTATGTATTTCCAGAAGCCACAGAAGCTGGCATATCAAAAGGCCTGGATGTATCATAACCTGCGTAGTTTCAACTTTAATTATGAGTTTATGAAAGGGGTTTTTAATATCCTTCCCTACTTTTTGAGTCATAACCCTTCATTGAGTATGGAGGAGGCAGATGAGCAGGAGTTAACTACGGTAATTCTGCCAACCCATAGTTTTAGCCATTGCTCCTCCTGCAATTTCAGCAGCGGATTGGGCCTTTGACGCACCTATGGTTACTCAGGTTTTAGCGGGCCAGTCGATCTGTATAGAGGGATTGGTGTTGTTGGACCAGCTGGCACTGCTGATGCATAAGTCCCATTATTTGCTGGCGGAGGGGGAATTCAGTTTAGGTCTAGACTGTGGGTGCTGCCTCAACTTTATAATGAAGTAATTGGATCTCATCATGACCCTCTGGTGGTGGGTCACCAGGTACTAATAAATGCCTTGACTTGGCAAAACGAATGTAAAACTGACCAAGGACTCAAAGGACATTCCAGCATGGATCGCTCTTTGCATAATGTATATATGGTCTAAATCTGTTACTCAGGTTGGAATGGCTTCTTCATCCTTTTCAGCAGGACAAGGTCCCATGGACTTTAATATACGTTGATTCTATTGTTAAGATTCCTAGCTCTGATGGATGCAATGCAATTTATGGTCGTTGTAGACTGTTTATCAATCATACATAGTACATCCCATGTTCATAAGCTATTACCTCTGAGGAAACCGCTCCCCTATTTGTATGACATGTCTTCTCTACATTTGGGTTACTGTGAGAAATTGTGAGTAACAGAGGTCTGCAGTTTACAGCACTTTTAAATGACTTTCTGGCCATATTTAAGATTCAGACATGCTTCTCTACTACGTATCACCCCCAGTTGAACAGTCAAATATAGTAAATTAACCAGATCCTCAATCAGTACTCCAATGTTATGCCGCTGCTGCACGGGCACTTGGGCAGAGGACCTTCCGTTGGCGCAGTTAATTTACAGTGATGCTTCCCACACTTCCACAGGGTTTTTACTGTATGAGGCCATGCTGGGGTATAACACCGAATTTTCCCCTGGGCTGTGCCATCGCCACAAGGTTTCTGCAGTGACGGAACAGGTGCAGCAGAACTGAGGCACCCAATCCCTGGTCTGGTTGCATATGACCAAAGCCATCAGTGATGACAAGCAATTCTCATATCAGATACGCCTTCCCACTCATTAGATCATGGTGGGTTCAATAACATATTTGATACCTACCACCTGTGTATGAAGGTGTCCTTGTGAAAGTTTGCAAGCAAGTGGTCAGGTCTGCATGAGGAAGTCGAGGTTTTGGGTAATGGCGCTTTCCAGTTGGAGCTTTTTTTATACTGGAAACAGCATATCATCTTTCAGGATTACCAGATATTTCTTTCTAAAGTCACGCTACCCGCAGACCCTGAGCTGATGGTGATTGAAGACTTGATTGAAGCGAAGGTGGATGCTATTCTGGCATCACATCACTTCTGTCACTCAGCGCAGTACCTGGTGGCGTGGAGGGGCTTCCTCTCATATGAGAATAGCTGGTTCAGTATTCACAACTGTTCCAATTGACATGAGTTTGTGGAAGACTTAAACATGGCGCACCCAGGCGCTCCTTGTCCCCCCACAAAGGTTGCCTCAATCCCGGCGATCAGGCTCACCAAAGTGCACAAAAATGTGGCGATGGCTTAAGTTCCTGGTTAAGGGGCTTCCCCATCCCAAATAGGAAAGGGTAATGTAAGCCTTGAGGAACAACCCCTGCAGCTGTATCAGAGAAAAATTTCCATTCTGAACTAAGAAATTGTGGAAGTTGGCATTTGCTCTCCTTGCAACCATGACTGGTTTGACCCATATGGTAGACAAGAAGTGGGTAATGGGGTGGCCCTGAAGATTGCGCCTCTCTTGCCCATGTTCACCACCAAAGAGTTGGCGGGTAAAATCTGGGAGATATGCCAGGAGGTGGCAGAGGACAGACGCCATTGCCAGCGAAAGGTGTTGGGTGCATGTTTCCAGGAGGGGGTATTTGGGGGTTTGAGTTTTGCTGAGGAATTTAAGTCATATTCCGCTGAGGATGTGAGCCACATTCCACTAAAGTTAAAAGCCTTAAGTTAGTTTTGGTCAAGAAATTCTTCATCCGCCAAAGTGACCTCAAAAGTGTGCAAACAAGCACGTCCCTGACGGGTAAAGGCGTGGTCATTCCTTTCTAAAATGAGATCAGCCATATGTGGCCTGGCCATGGGCACAATCTGCCACTTGCCAGAGACATTGTCATCATTGAGCCAAGCGTGTTCACAGTGGAAGGAATATTCTTCACAACAAATTCATCAAAATCTGACCAATATGGTCAGATCTGGATTAGTATCAGAAAAACCTTGGGATGACAATATGGCAAAATCAAAAAATGAAATGTTCTCAGTAGCACTGTGCTTAGCTTCAGTTTAAGTCTGGGGGAGCGCCCCCTCTACTTGGATTGGGGGTGTTCCCTTTCCCATCCAAGAAGGGGCCAAGAAGGCCAGTAGCCCCCTTGTCTCTCAGGGTGACCTTGCTCATGTGGTGTATTAAAATCCAAGGATCACTTGCTTGATGAGATTTGATCCTGCACGCTTAATTGGGTTAAAGTTTGGCTAAATGATCTTCAATTTTGCCTGTGGCTTATGGTATTTTGACCGTTTAGAAACTCACTAGGCATATTCAAATAACCCCAACTCTTCTGGTCAATTTTGGGTTCAAATTTCCCTTCATATTTAAGACTTCTACTGAGGCAGGCAAAGGTACAAGCTGTGGATTCTGAGATTCCAGCTTGTTGATGCTCTTCAAAAGAGACTTCAAATGAAAATTAGTAAAATTTAATAAAATAGATCTTCATTTAGACTATATTATTCAATTCTTATTCATTAGGCCAGGCGCCAGTATTTATACCTCTAGGGCATCTCCTGGCCACATTTTGAGCACGCAATTTCCACAGATTATTTTACACCTCAGTTCAGCCCTGAACTGATACAACTATGACCTATTGCTAGGTTTATTGGTGGAAAGTTACTCTCATAATCAGGAGGATTTCAGGGACAAAAATCGCAATAAGAACGTGCAAAATTGTCCTAGGATCCTCTCAATTTGAGTTTCATCATACTGCTGATGAAAGACATCTTCTGTGTAATTTTAGTTCCAATTAAAGTAAATGGCACACCCCTAATTGGGACATCAGTTGGCCTCTCTCAATAGCACTAGGTACTTCCATTCAGGAGGTCCATGTGCAAGTGCTATCATGCTGATTACAAGGATTGACTTATGAATTTTGCCCTAGGACGGTAAATTGATTACATTTTTTATATTTTTTGTCTATGGGATTTTTAGAAGTTATCTTTGGTATGATCCCCAAATGATTTCTTTTACTAAATATTTAATATTGTTCCTGATTAGTTGGGACCAATTGCCAAGTTTTATTTGCATGTATAATCAGCCTGAATGCGCAAGGATATCTGCCTTAGCTTTTGATATAATAATTGAATTGAAGTGATGTTGAGATAATCAGCTCAAGCGTTGTAATTGCAATAGGCTTTAAGTTGAGAATTAGAGTATTAGCTTGAGGTTTGGGAGGATAATCAGCCTAATCTGTTAGTTGATGAAGGGTATATTTTTGGGTCAACCACCAGATTTTGACATGGTGGACGAGCGGTTGGTCATGGCTTACCCTTAGAGGATTCCACCCCTAACCCCAGCTCTTACATCCAGAAATTAATGCGGAGAATTGAGGAGATCTGTAGTGATTTGGTGAAGAATTGGCATCCACATGGGGCAAAGGGGTCAAATACAATTAACAGTGGCAAATTTTTGACCTTAATAGTTGACAGTTGCAAATCATTGGTAACAAAGCCCAATGGCGTGTACCTTCACCAGAAAAAATTTGTTAATGTCAAAGCTTTAGTAATACTCACCAATAGCATTGGGCCATTGGTGAAAGTTATTTCCAGTTTGGATTCCTCCCTGAAAATATCAGAAATAAGGTTGACGGGCATGTACCTTCAAGGATGAAAGTTCTAATATCAAATCTTTGGTGAAACTTGCCATTGGCATCAGGCCATCATCAAAAGATGCTGTCATTATTAAACCTTTCCCAAAAATATCAAAATCCTTGTCTGATGAATCCCGCTTGGTCAAATGGATGCCAAAGTAACTGGGCGCTGGTAGGTTGGGCACCCCAAACCCATTCCTGGCTTCTTGGAACCGCCCATACGTGGGGTGGCCTTGGGTTGTTCCCATTGTACGTTAGGCAAGACGCCGTCGTGCTAATCATCAGACTTTGGCAAAACTTCAACTCTGGAATTTTTGGACAAACAGACATTGACTCAGCCCACCTCTGATAATTTCAAAGTTCATTCAACTTAAGCTTTTTCTCCTCCTCACTCAAAGTTTGCCAGGTTAGGCTGAATCTTGAGGGTCCCAATACCACTCTTTTATAATCTATTTCCCAATTAATTGTTTATTAAAGCAGTTGTAACACACTGAGAAAATTGATGTTAAATTTTCTTTTTAAATTCAGGAAAAATCTTGCACTCCAAACTCAATTTTTATATGACAAAATTCAAACCACATCATCCAATCCTACTTTTCCCAGCACCCAAACCTGTGGGCCCTAGGGCTGTGACAGTCTGGTTTGTTGCCCAGTTGCTATTTACAATTACAGTTTGTTGGTGCTCGCTGGTTAATTCTCTTGCAGTAAATTTTAACGTCGTTCAAGAAGCAGTCCCTGGCATTCAGGATTGCCTTTTAGATGGTTCTCCGTCCATACTGGCAGGCCAGTCTAAATTTTACCTGCTTCTATCATGACATAATTGACTGTCCATTATTTCCTGCCATTTCCGCCCTCTTCATTGAGATGGGTGCAGCAGTGTCATCTACTACCAGATAAATATGCAGTTAGTATCATGTCTTCTGTTGGTTGTCTGGCCAATCACTGAATTTGTATGCTTCTCCCATATAGATTTGGATGAATTTAGCTTTGGCTGCACTTCCCCAGTGTCCTCAACTTTTTACTTGGCCCACCCTCAAAATGAGATCTTCATTAATAAAGCCGCCGACTTGGCCTCAGTTTCCAATACCTGTATCAAAACAGTATCTGTATTGATTCTAAAGGCTGATGATGCCTCCAAGCCTTTGTTAGTTTTCTCTAGAACACCTGCTTATAAATTGTTAGCGGAACAGCCTTGTGATCAGATATTCCAACCCCTTTATAAGTCAGTTTTTCTCCTGTCAAAGACTTTGTTATCCCCCTGACCTTGTTTCATTCTCTTCTACAACCAGAAATGACCATATCCACCAATAAATAGAATTATGCCTACTTTTATCACAAATAAAGATTAGTATTGGGCACATCAGGTGTCTTTTGAGGCATTGGTTGACATGGGAGCAGCAAGTAACTTCATGAGTATGGAGTTGCCCAGCAGCTCAATCTAGACTTGGACTTAGGGCCAGCGGTGTTGGTTGCATTGCTGGCCGCCTAACCCTCCTTCATAGTATAGCGCCATACCTTTCTAAGGCCACTGATTTAGTTTCTGCACTTGCTTCTCTGTGATGCCCACCCTTATGCTCCCAGTAATTCTGAGTGTGGGTTGGTGGCGTCAGCAGCATGTGAGAATCCATTTGGAGACAAATATGCTGTCTTTATCCAACAATCAGGTGAGGGACAAGTTCCCATTGCTGGACACCCTTGTTAAATCTTGTGGCTATGGTTCTGTTCCAACCCTCGTTTCCCCCATAGTCCTTCAGCCATATTTTCCCACTGCATTATAGGGCTACCAGAGTATTTTTGATTCTGAGCAGGCTTGCAAACTTCCCCCTCATATGGGTTTTGACCTAAAATTCTGAATGACAGTGGTAGTAATATTAACTGTCCTTTGTACTCGCATATGGTGGAGGAGGATGTGGCCCTCAATCCATGGTTGAATGACATGATTAAGAAGGGTTGGTTGTTCAAGGAGACATTCCCAGTTGCCTCCATTATTGTCTTTTCCAAAAAGGCATATGGTTCACTTCATCGCTGTGTGGATTAAAGCCACATCAATAACATAATGGTTCACAACCCCTACCCACTTTCGTTGGAGCAGACCATTGGCCAAACAATTGCAAAGTCGCATGTATTTTCAGAGCTCAATCTGGTAAACGCCTTTAATAAAATTTGGGTGGCCAAAGGTCAGGAATGGCTTACCACTATCTGAACAAGATGGAGCATATTTCAATTTTTGTAATGCTCTTTGATCTGAAGAACGCACCTGCAACGTTCCAGAGAATGGTTGCTAGTGTGCTAAGGAATCTCAGATTTTCCTTCATGGTCGCATATATTGTTGATATTCTGGTACACTCCCCCTCCCCTGAGCAGCATGAAACATATTTTAGGCGGTGGTGGCTAACTTGCATAAGGCCAGGCTATTCGTCTAGACATTAAAATGTGTATTTTATTGGAAAGAGGTTACCCTCTCAGAGAATTTTGTCTTAGAAAATGGGTACGCCATCTTGCCTAGAAAACTGGATGCCATCCGCAAGTGGCCAACTCCAACAACTCAGAAGCAATTTGAGAAGCTTCTTGGGCACCATAAACTTTCTAAAAAATTTCTCCCGCATTCTCACAGTTGGTTGCTCCTCTCCATCCTCTCATGGGCAAAAATGTCCTATTTTTCTGGACGCCTGAGTGCCAGCAGGCATTTTGTTCAATTAAGGAGGTGTTTTTTTTGCCTCATCCTTAAGCACGTGGATCCCTCTAAACCCTATATTGTAGCTTGTGATGCGTCTGCCACCGCGGTAGGGGCTTTCTTGCTCCAAGAGCACAATGGGTTGAAACATTCAGTTGCTTATTTTTCCTGGTTTTTTTCTTTACTAAGCAATCCTGGGCCATCTATGGCAAGGAGCTTTTGCTGTGGTGTGGGCTTTGACCAATTGGTTATATCTCCTGCAGGGCGCTCAGCACAAGTTGACTGAGCAAATAGACCACCATGCCCTTCTCTTTTTTAGCACTAGTGGTGCTCAACCAAAAAAGGGGGAGCTTCCACGCATCTTTATTTGCAAATGGGCCAAACAAAGGGATTATTAGAAATAAAAAAATCCTAATATGGCTCCTCAGCTAACAGCCTAGGAAGCCATATCAGAAGGTGAGGATGCTTTGGGGAAACTTTTGTCCGGCGCCTGCTTTAGCTGGGACCACCAAGCTCTTCTCCAATTCCGCAAGTTGTAAGAGTTGGCACACTGGAAGGTCCAAAACTACTGAGATTTGTGTAGCTTTAACTTCAGACATAAGTTTGTGAAAGGAGCATTAAATATTCTCCATAATTTCTTAAGCCACAATCCCACCCTTTGCCCAGCTGACTCAGATGAGGTGGATCTCGTCATGGTCATTCCCCCAGCTCAAATCTTAGCCATTATACCGCTCATGGTTCTGGTATCAGCTTAGCTCTAGATACGCCCTTGACTTTGGCAAGACTTAGAAGTGCAAATGACATGTGCTGAAGAACTGGATCTTTAGAGCGTCTGTCCCTCCCAACTTCAAAACATTACTTGTACTCTCTGGCTGAGAGTCTCAAAAATCTTAGGTCACAGGTGTGGGTTCCTCCTCTCCTCTGAGCTGAAGTCATTCAAGCTCATCATGAACCCCCTTCAGTTAGTCACCTGGGGGACAAGAAGTGCATCAATTTGGTTAAGTGTAATTATAACTGGCTGGGCTTGTTAAAGGATGTTCTGCCATGGATCAAGGGCTGTGTGAATTGCTCTCAAGCCAAATTGGACTGATTAGGTAGAAATGGACTCCTGAACCCCTTGCAGCAGGCACAGGGTACATGGACATTGGTTCTGTGGACTCTAGAGTTGAGCTTTTCCAGCTTAAAGGGGTTCACAGTGGTTATGGTGGTTGTAGACTGCTTTATGTAATTCTTATTGTTTATCCCATGCTCTACCTCCATTAATTCTGAAGAAACTGCCCACCTATCCATGTTTCATGTGTTTCTGATTTTTGGACTCCTGCAGGAGCTTATCAGCAACCATGAAAGTATATATGGCGCAGTTTTGAAATGAGCTCTTGCAGATCTTGAAAATTACGCTCTGTCGCTCCACTGAGTAACATCCACAGTCAGATGGACAAACAGAAAGGGTCAATCAGATCCTGGAACAGTACCTGCGGTGCTACACTGCATCTGCTCAGGATACCTGGGCCGATGACCGTCCCTTGCTCAATTTGCATATAATAATAGTACACATGCATCCACAGGATTTTCCTCATATGAAGCTACCTTGGGGTATAACTCTTTATTTTCAGTTGGCCCATGACTTCGCCTGGAGGTACCAGACACATCTGACCATGCTCAGCACATTTGCAACACGCAGTCTTTAGTTTGGGAGCATTTGACTAAGGAAATAAGAGATTATAGAAAGTTTGTGGATAGAAAATGGCTCCCAGTACATGAAATACAGTTAGGTTCACAGGCTATGCTCAACATGTTCCACTTGCACAGGCAGGTGCCCTCATGCAAATTCGCGTCTAAGTGCCCAGGCCCTCACTTATTGGAAGAGGACTTGGAAAATAGTGATTTCTACTTGAAATTGCCAGCCCACTGGAAGCAACATCCTGGCTTCCGTGTTTCTCAGTTGTCCCTGATCAAGGGGGCAATCCCATTGGAATTGGAACCCAATGTGATTGAGGGTGCAGAGGAAGCTGAAGTTGAGGGCATCCTGGCTTCCCGTTGCTTGTGCCACTCAGTTCAATATTCAGTCACGTGGAAAAGCTATCCAGCCTACGAGAATAGCTGGGTTGGTGCTAAAGACTGTGCCAGCAGTTTAAAGCCGGTTGTAAATTCCAAGCTACCCACTCCAATGCTCCTCAACCTCCCCAAAGATTTGTACGCTGATGGCAATCAAGTTGCTTTAACTTATAATAATGTGGCCCACGCACATTTTTCTAGTGGTGGCGCTTCCCCTTCTGGAAAAAGGGAAGGGTAATGTAAGTCTGTGGGAGTGCCCCCTCTATTTGGATCAAGGGGTGTTCCCTTTCCCATCTAAGAAGGGGCCAAGAAAGCCAACAGCCCCCCTTGTCTACTAGGGCAACCTCAATCATGTGGTGTATGAGTGGTGGGTCATGGCTTACCCTTTGAAGATTCCTCGCCCAACCCCAGTTCTTAATCCATAGAATTAATGTGGTGAATTGAGGGGATCTGTAGCAAGTTAACAAATAATTGGCTTCCATATGTGGCAAAGGGGCTGAATACAATTAACAGTAGAAAATCTATCCCTTAATGGTTGAGAGTTGCAAACCATTGGTAACAAAGCCCAATGGTTGTGTACCTTCAGTGAAAAAAGCAGTTAATGATGAATCCATGGTAACACTCATCAATGGCATTGGGCCATTGTCAAAAGTTGCTGCCAGTTTGGAACCCTCCCTGAAATTGTTAAGAATAAGGCCTGATGGGAATGTACCTTAATTATAAAAGTGTAAAAAATATTGAATCTTTGGTGGTGCTTGCCAATGGCTCCAGGCCATCATCAAAAGTTGCCATCAGTTCAAAACCCTCCCTATAAATTAAAATCCTTGTTGGTCAAACAGATGCCAAAGTGACGTGGCGTGGGTGAGTTTGGCTCCCTGAACCCATTCATAATCTCTTGGGACCACCCTACATGAGGTGGCCTTGGGAGGTTCCCATTGCCCATTGGTCAAGACGCCATCATGCTAATCATTGGAATTGTGGCAAATCTACAATTTGGGCTTCTTTGGAAAAACAGACAGTGACTCAGCCCACCGCTTAAAATTTCAAAGTTTGTTCAACTTAAGTTCATTTCTCCACCTTGCTGAAGTTTGCCAGGTTAGGCTGAATCTTGAGGGTCCCAATCCCACACTTTTCTAAGCTATTCCCAAACTGATTGTTTATTCAAGCAGTTGTAACACACTGAGAAAATTGATGTTCAATTTTTTTTAAATTTAAAAAACCTTGCACTCCAAACCCAATTTTTATATGACAAAATTCAAACCACATCATACAATCCTACTTTTCCCAGCACCCAAGCCTGCGGGCCCTGGGGCTGCGACAGCCTGGTTTGTTGCCCAATTGGTATCTAAAAATTACATTTTTTATTGGTGCTCACTGGTTAATTCTCTTGCAGCACATTTTAACGTCATATAAGCAATAGTGTTCCTGGCATTCAGGATTGCCTTTTGGGTGGTTATCCATCCAGACTGACAGGCTAATCTAAACTTTACTTGCCTCTATCATGACACTCAGTTCCACATGATGTGAGCATCTAGTCAGCAGTCCCTGAAAGGTTTTACTGTCACTTCATTTTCTTTGCCAACTACAATTTTAGTTCCAATGATTCTTAAAAGAAATCCAAAATTTTAATTTGTGAGATTTAGAGTTCTAGTGAATAAATTAGTGGTGATAATTTACAATTCTAGAAATTCCTGGTTAGTCCTTTTAGCTGGCCTTATCATTTTCCATCCATTAAAATGGATGGCTGACTTAAGGTATTATGGATGTTTTTAAGAGTTTACCCATCCAGAGTTCCAGGCCAGTTTTATTAATATTATCAGCACGCTCTATGACACCTATGGTCAGAAATTAACTCATTACAAACCCCCTAGATCTTATTCACAAAAGAAGAATTAGAAAGGAAGTAAAGTAGGGGTAATCTTTGGGGCTAAAGCTTTTATATAACATTTATCAACAATAAGGATCAAGTCCACAGTTTATCAAGGGCTCCACATGTACATTAGGTCCCTTATTCCTTCTGTAAGGAAAATTTCCAAAGTCTAACCCAATATGTTGGGTTTCCAAACATACAATTTGAAAATTTATTCATATGTCTATCTAGGCTATCCACAGGTTCCTGACATAACCTGATTGGAATCCCAATCTTCTCAAATTTAGCTGCATCCATGACAATTTTGATCAGCTACCTACACTATAAAGTTACACTGGTTCTCATCATCATTAATTTTGTTAGGGTTCTATCTTGTTTTCTAACATAAATTAGAAACTCAAATATCATTGCCTAGTTATAGAGCAAAAACTTACTACTTACTATAAATATTGGCATTTTTGTGAGATATATCTTGAGTTAAATAAGGATACTGTTTAAATATATGATATGATAACTTTCTAAGAAAGCTTTTTATCATATAATAATTTAAACAGATGTGAATAATATTAATTCATGTTAAAGTAATTTAAGCATTTTATATTATTTTTGACTAAAGACTTGCTCTAGTGTGAAAGCATAAATTTAAAGCCATATCAGATTTTAAAGCATAAGTGGCAATATTATAATCATTATCTTAAACTAGGTAATTACTTCAAGGATTTTTCATAAAGTTGGTTTAATAAAGGCTATTTCCAATATACTAAGTCACAGTAAAAGTAGGGCTGGTTTATGCACACATAATTTTATTGTGATGACATATAAACACATAAATTTTTATTGGGTCCTAAGATTGACTCTAAAGTTAAAGCAGTAATATATCCTCAATAACTAAAAAACATGAAGCTTTATAACAAAAAGCTTCATTAGAATTAAAGACTATGGCTTTATAAGGTTAAGCACACAAAAATAAAACTGGTTTTTATTGAATAGATGGGGTATACCAATATTTTTAGAATGAGTGTCTGTTTTATTTTATAAAGCAAAGATAAAATCCCTTATTTTATACTTAGTGGTGTAATAATAAATAACTTATGATAGCTCACTTTAGATATTTTCATCAATTTATTTTATTATGAAAAAACATATACAATTTATATTGAAATTAAATGTTCAAGAATATATGTAGTATCATTGTGTACTTGGTACAAGAGGATGCTGCAGCCAAATTAACCACTTTTATAGTATTATGGGCAAAGAAAATGTTCAGATGTGAGCAAAGAGCACCCACAGTATATATAACAAAATTTCTGATCTTTTTATGACATCTTAGAAGTAGATACTTGCTATACTTTATACTATAAAGAATTGATGTGATAATTTATAACTGGTTATTTTATTAGCCACATATATTGTCCTAAGGTGTCAATAAATAATTCATAATTTATAATATACCTAATGAAGTAAAATACTATTGTTTTATTGAAAAACTTGCGTTACCACTTACTATACTCTTAACATTCCAACATGCATATACAGAGATAAACCAAGAAATGTAAGTAAATTTTAGCTTACTGTTGACTTAATGTATCATTGTGAATTTGCAACAACTATAACAAACTTATAGTTAGTTTTAGGTATTGAGATTCTATATCCTGTTTTTTACAAAATCTTAATAATATTTTCTAAAGAAAGAAAATTATATTCTGCATACTATAAATCTTGTATGATATATTATACTAAGATGTATGGTTGTCTAGTAATACATGATTTATTTTAGATTAAGCCATCATCCAAATTTCATTTTACATAAATCAAAATGCTTAAGAGATGGACCATCTAGTACTAAAAAAAATGCTTAAGAGATTCTCCAAACAATGTTAGCATAATTTAAAATTAATATATGATATAGCAATTCATTTCTCTTTTTTTATTCTATTGCATACTATATACATTCACAATGTATATGAGATTACTATAAGAAGGTGAATATGTATAGTTTTTTGATTTTTAATTGAGATGGGCCAACCTGAGGACAAAAATGCACCAATTAAGGGGAAATCTAATGATTGAGAAATAAGGATAAACCCCAGAAAACCACCATGCACATCATATGATAGGCCAGGAACTCCATGGACTGCCTTTGCTATTTGGTATCTTGGTTCAGGGCATTGGTGCACAATGCCAACACAGTCATAATTGTCCCCTACCCAAAGTTCATTGACCGGGAATAGAACTTGGGGAGGCAGTGGTAGAGGGTCCATATTCTACCACTGGGGTATCCTCCCCTTGAATATGTATAGTTTTATGATGTAATAAGATGTGCATAAAACCACCAGAAAAAAGTGAGTATTGATATGTTGTTATAGACTTAATTGGTATAGACATTTTGGCAACTTTACATAAACCTTTTTACTTTTTATATATTAAGCTAGACATACTTATAGAGTGTGAGCTGAAAATATATAAGGCTTTGACAAGAGTCTTATAATATGAGACAAGTAGAAATGTGACTTTTATTCAGTATCTGGCAGTCATTTACTGTTCCTAAATGTAAACTGGTTGACAACAAGTATAAAGTTATATTAGAAAAAAGAAAGTGATAAAATTATTGAAGATGCATCTAGAAGTTAGCCTAGATCATGAGATGATCTCATATTAGAGTTTATAATATTAGAAGGGGCCTATCCTTCAAAAATACTATGCAAAAAATATAATGTATTGTCAAATTAAAAAATATTTTGTACTATAGTTTTTAGAGCAACAAAGAGGAAAACTTTTAAATAAAACTTTTTTATAAAAAAGACGGGTCAAAATTGGGAAAAAATACTCGATGACGAGTTTTACTAAGCATTACTGGATTTAACCGCTTTTAAGCAAAAAAGTCGGGGTAGAAGGAAACACCATACTAAGTTAAAAAGCACAAATATCCGATTGCCTGGGATCGAACCAGGGACCTAAGGATAACTATTTAATTACAGTCCTTCGCTCTTCCAACTGAGCTACAATCGGTTATTTTAAGATGCTTTAAAAATCTTACTATTTAATTATAACTAAAAAAGAAACTATTGATAAAGTGAGCGGGGAGAAAACTAGCTGAGATTGGTTGATAAAGCAATCTATACTTTATCAGTAATGAGATCTTATAATAAGCTGAATTATAGTTTTAACAAGATTATTTAAAACATTTTCCATGTAAAATTTACAATCTTTACGATTTTTCAATGGATTATTGTATTGTCATAAGAGATACATAAGTGAAAAATTTTTAAGCTCTAACTTGTCTGGAAGGTAGTTAAAAATCAATCACAAGATTCTACTACAGACAGACAAACACCACAGCGAGTGAGAAAATCGTATAAAAAGGATTTTGAATTATACTTTATACTGATATTCAACTACAATTTAATATAAATGGATAGAGGATTCCTACAATTATATTGAATTGCAATTTTTCATACAACAATTTAATAGGATCTTAATATAAATATAATTTATTATAAATATAGAAGTCATATTATTGTATAAAAATGAACAAAATCATAAAACTTGACACAAAAACTTTAATATAAATGAATAAAGATATGCTATTTTAAAAAAATATTATGATTTTATAGAGTTTATATATAAGATATTGAAAAAAAGTACAAGATTTTAAAGGTAATTTTATATTGAATTTGCTGAGCATTTTAATATTATTCTTTTAATCAATAATCTATAAGTTTTGATGAGCAGCTGGTAGAATTTTGGTTGTTTTACAAGTTTTTTTTAGTACTAAATGGTATTGTTTTACAGGTTTAACAATTGTTTTTGGCTGAGTGGTAGTTAATAGTTTTAGGTTGATTTGATAGGCTCAATGGTTTCAAATGAGTGATTGATGGTTTAATTCAATAGTTTGATTAATTTTTATGAGTGGTTGATAATTTTATTTTGATTTGATAGATTTGATTTCTTTTTAAACTTATTGATGGCTATCTATCAATATAAAGACTACTTGATTAGGATTATCTGGTAAATTTTGTTATTTGAGATAAGAGGACCATAGGACCAACACTACCAAAGAGAAAAGACAAAGTAAGGATTTATGAGCCCTGAATCCCCAGTACAGTAGTCTATCCAACATGTCCCTGTAATCAGGGGTGGGGGTATAGGACATGGGACAAGACTTGAGGGTCTTGAGGTGATGTCCTAGTATTGCATGCACAGAAATAAAAAGCAAATTACAGGAACCAGGTAGTCTTCCATTAATTAATCTGGCAGCACCATTTATGAGGCATGATTCCAGAGAACCAATACAGCAATTTACAAGTTAAATGACAATGGAACTTCACTAGTGCTTTTGTCTTAGTGGAGAAGCCTTGTTGATAGCTTCCAAAATGATGGTACAATTGGACCACAATGCTGTGGCCAATATTAGAGCTCTGAGCAGTGGGGGAATTGGGAAAGCACCCTTATGGCAAATGGATTGTGGGTATGGAAGAGTATATTAGATGAAGGAAGCTGGAACAGATGAAATATTTTAATCCAGATTACTTTGGATGTGAAACACTTTTTTAATCTTATGGATAAGAAAATTATGACCGCCACAAATTGTATAAAGGTGTACTTTAGCGTTGGATCTATCCGCTGTAGAGTATGACCTTGTAAGGCTATCATATATGAGTTCTGTTTTTTGGGTTAAGGGATGATGAGTATATAATACACCTTCTTCTGATCTTGTGGGGAGTAAGGGATGTCCAACAAATCCACAAGATCAATTATTGCTAGAGTGACCTTATTCTTGGGATATAAGGATATAAGATCTATTGACACATTAAAAAAATTGGAGGTGTATTGAGACTGCCCCTTTCAGAGTTGAATGCAGGTCAATACGCTGAAAACTCCATTTGGAATTTTTGATAACATGGAGAATACCTTTGAGATGTTGATGGGTGCAGTGGAGGCCTATTGCATATGGGTGAGAGTCCAGATAACACAACAAAGTATTGAGTGCAGAAGTTTTCCAGCCCCAAGACTTGTGCAAAGTTGCTTCTTGCTGCTATTGCCCACTGGAGAACATTTGGGGTAAGACATGTTGCCTTAGTAATCTATCATCCTAAAATATGGGTGATTTGTTTATGATAGTTAATGAGACCCATGTCACTCAAGAAACATGGGCCAAAGAGCTTGTAAATTTAATGGGTGCACTTTGACCATAATAAAACCAGGATTTTAGTACAGTATTAGTAAGTTGAAAAATGTGGTAGAGAATAGTATGGTATGAGTGGTGTACCATTCTTTTGAAAATCAGCGTGTTTGCTGATACATCTTCCCCAGAAGCCCTGTTGAAAGGTCATAAAGGCTTGTTGTACAGTTTGAGATACTAAACAGAAGTTTACTCTTCATAATTACAGATGCTTATCCTCTAAAGTCGAACCATACATCTAAGTGTTGAATGGGTTGATTAGAAGAGCTTTCTTAAAATGGGACAATTGACCTTCTGGTTGAAGGGCAGTGAGAATCCCCATTGAGCCATTGAAGATGGTGCTTTCTAAGGAGTAATACCTCAGTTTTGTGGCAATTGATCTTGAAGTTGCTTAATTGCTCATTTTGAAAGATAATATTCTCAAGAAAGCGAGCATCTGATGGGTTGGAAACACCAACCACACAATTGCTCACAAATATCAATACTTTGAGAGGGTTCTAACCTGGAGAACTATGCCTTTCGTGGTTTGATATATTATGCACAGAACTGATGTTGAAATTGGCGCAGAAGCGTCATATCTCAGGTGCACAGGTATCAGCACAAAAACCAGGTATTGTTTGATGACAGTAATCTGATAAAAATGGTATAAAAGAAAACCGTATATAAGCAATAGGGGTTCTTATTAATAACACAAGGGAGAACACCATAGTATCTAGTACTGCCAGTGGATCACAGTTGCGCTATATTAAACTGAATAATAGGGTGATTGAAGCTACTTAGGAAATAAGACCCTTTACAGATGGCAATTGAGCTCAGATATGCTCTCTCTACCAGAGTATAAAAATACCTTTCATAATTAATAATCAGCACTTGATAGTGGTAGACTATAGGTGTTGTATCCAAATTACCCCAAGTTAGTGAGTGAATAGGGCTTGGGACAATTACATAATAAGTACAGTATTCCAGTTGTAATTGAAATACTACTGGATGGCTATACTAAATATAGAGACCCTATTACTGATTATTTTATGCTGGCGCAGGGCAAGATAGATGTTACAATTTAAACTAATACATTAAAGCAAGCTGACAATTGAGACCTCAACAGTGAGGATCAGTAAAATAAGGGAACAAAAGTTGCATTGGCAGGGAATATGGATTCAATTCGCCATTTGTTGAGATTTCAGTATGCCTACATAATCTAGCTTAATCATTTAGTATAAAACTCTGCTTTATCTGCTGGATGAGAATTACCATAATTGATATGAGAGTTATCATACAATACGATATTTATTGTTGGTTATAGTTCCTAAAGAAATATTAACTAATCTGACAAGAGTTGATTCTGACAGATTATTTGATTTTCTAAAGGGGAGTGTCCCCAACAATAAATTACAAATGGTTCAACTTTTACTTTAAAAAGTTTATAATTTAATTATTTTATACTGTATGATTCAATCAGAGTTTGTTGACAGTCATTTAAGGGTAAATTATTAGTTGTTAAGCGTTGACAATGCTTTAAGGTAGTAACTTGTGGGTTAAACTTTTAGATAACGTGACCTGCTGTTAAAGGATAAAGGGTACCATTACTTAAGCAGGTTTTTAGCTAAAAAATAGGCTTTTGGGTTGAGTGAAGGCGTTGGGACACATTCTCTAATTAAACCCAGAAGGGTTATGTTATAGTCAGCGGCGAAATCTGACTAAATGGATGAGAAAAATCATTTTGGATGACCTCAGAGGTTGATTCTTCAGAGATGTCTTCCCTTCTTATTGGTGCGTCAACAGAAGAGTTGGGCGCAAGATTTCCCCTACATATTCCCTTGTTTTTATTAGATGATGCAGTAGATAAAAGTTATCTGAAATAAACATTTAGATATTTCTGCAATTTATATTGTATAATTTTGATTAAAGTGAAGAAAAAAGGGTTCTTAATTTATATTTGTCTTTTGCCAACTCTTGGGATTAGAGTTGAAGGGAAAGGTCCCTTGTTCAAGTTTATCCGCTACTCTGTGTGCTCCTGCATGAAGAGTCAAAGAGAGAAGCTCCCTTGGAACATCTGAACCTACTAATAATTAATTAAGCTTCATTGTTGAGTTGCATTGTGAAAAATGAAGTAGTTCTTAGTACATAAGTCTCTTCAAGGATTAGATGGAAAAGCGTTAGTACCTGTAAAGCACTGTATACAATAACAATTTAGTTTTGAAGATCTCAACTAGGACAATAGGCTTCATATTTTCAACCCATTCATTTACTATATAAATAGTTTATACAACGCACACATATGAGCCTGTGCAGTAAACCTCACAAGTTTAAAGCATCATAATTATTAGTGAACAGAGGACCAACGGATTTACCAAAAGTGATTCAATATGCCTTTAGCAATCACTAAATTTGAGGCCCATAAGAAGAGGTAAATTATATAATAAATCTAATTATCTATCCAACTATCAGCAAAAAACTAAATCAAGTAAGTGATAAATGTATCTAACTGATGGTTGGTCAAACCAATTACAACAAATGGGTCCAGACCCAAGCTGTACAAAAAAGGGTTAATAGGGTCACCCTGTTTTAGACCAAGCTTTAAGATAATGAGATTAATAACAAATCTTGGGTTACTAACGGCCATGGTATCTGACTCATTTGAAAGCATCACCCAGCTAATAAAAACGAGGTGGAAGGCAAAAAAGTTCCTAAAAGTTGCTTTAAGATAAATCAATTCACAAGATCATATGATTTTTGTTGGTCCAAGGAGATCAGGGCACCATCTAATTTGAATCTGGCACACATTGGCAACAGTATGGATGTTGTTTCATATACTGTGGTTAGGAAAAAACCCAAATTGATTTCGTGATATGGAGGTTTGAGCAAGCTTACCCAGTCTCTGGTAGAATCTTGGTCATAGATTTAAGAATTCACGTTGGTAAAGAAGATTTTCTTCAGCCTCAGAATGTTAGGATTACCTTACCTATACAAGGTGACCACAAAGGCTTCTGACCCACCAGGCAGGAGCTGAGTATCAAAAAGCACTTATTGATGAAGTTTTGAGTAGTGGCGTGATTAAATTAAAGTATTCCAATAGAACTCATAAAAATATCATTTGGGCCAGGGCTCTTGTAGTGAGGCATCCTGCGTACAGAATCTCAAAGTTCCTCATTAGAGACATTAACAAGAACAAATAAGTTAATATGAGAATATCTTTTTATTTTATATAAAAATTGTTATAAGTCCTCTTGGTTACAATCATATGCTTAAAAGGGTTGGTATAAAATTGTTTAACCATTTTAGATATCTCACTTGGGGTAGAAAACAGTTGCACCTGTGCTAATTTGAACCTGTATACAAGGAGTACCTTGTTTCCATTCATTAAAATGGCGCATAAAGTACCTAGTTGATTTCACCCTTTTGTAACCTGTAAGAAGCTGGCCAAGTGCTTAAATGGTGTTGGTGTGAAATATAAACTCTTTTAAGCGGATAGGTGTAGCAACCCATTTATGAGTCCATGCTGGGCTGTATCCCCTGAGAGGAGCGTTTTTCCAGATAGCAAGAGAATGTTGGAGGTGGGTAGCTGCTGTTGTAGATGCATGGTGCAGTGAGAGGCATTCACTTTGCAGCATCTATGATTTTTTGCTTCATCAGACCCCATATTACTAAAGGAACTTCACAAAATGGGCACACCATATGAGGTAAAAAATTTATTGAGAAAGCCATTGATAGAACTCCTCACTAGATATTGTATCAATACTTACCTTATTTCAATGTGGGTGAGTCTGTGGATAGTCAATTGAAGCAAGGGTGATTGTTACTACATGGTGATCTGAAATCTGTACCACTGTAGTTTCAAACCTGAAGATATTTGGCTTAAAAATATAATTGGTGGAGAACGTAGTCTATGAGGGATATTGATAACAATGTACTTGCTCTATATGTGGTCATGTCATGTGAGTTACCCCAGAAGAATTACTGGGGAGGGGATCATATAATTCTCTATGTGCTTTGTGCACTAAAATTTAGATATGGCCTGGTGGTTATTTAGAGGTTAGTTTTCAGCAAACAGTAGCAGCATTTGATCAACAGTTGAAATCACCCAGAATAAAGGTGGTATTTGGAAGATCAAGTTGTGTTAATCATTCATGAAAGTCAATGCAGGAAGTTGATTTATAAAGGGTACTTATGGTAATGAGAAAAAATCCTCATTATTTCACAAGAACGTTATAGCTAGAGCACATTTATTTAAGAAAAATTTATAAACTTAATCTCAAACTAAGCCCTTTGGTAGGACGAATAATGAACTCACAGCATTGAGATCAAGTGGTGCTCATAGAAGAAAGAGTGTTTAATTAACCCCTTCCTCAACTTTTGAATAGTGGGTTTCTTATATCCCCAATATGTCAGGAGGAGGGTTGCGCAAGGAATTTAGTTTCTTACCCTAAGATGTGGAAGCCCTAAAACCTGAGACATTGAGCCTCCCTATTTTCAGTTAAACACCCAGGCCTCACTATGAGAGGTGATCTGGGTCGATAAACCTTGCCTTGCCCATAGGACCATCTTGGCTTTGGGTGAGGTGATATTGAACAGAGGTAGCATCACTCTTTGATTGTGATGTCATATTTCTATGTAGTGGTTGGCTTAGAACCAAACTCAGTGTAATATTTTAAGAAGTTTGATTTTCTGGAAGGGCAAATATGTAAACAACCTCGGTCAATTGTATCATCATGGGAATTGTGTGAAGGATTTAGTGGACCAGGATCAAATGCATCTGAGTAATTATTATAAAATTAGTGTTTCCATTGAGATACGCTGTAGACGAAATTGTGCAGGGTTTGACCCACTGAGCAATAGGACCAATGATATGAGGATCGTTGCCCTTGTAACAACAGAAATAAACTTTTTACTAATAATATGGAGCACTTTCCCCCACTATACTTCTTTATTTATTATAATAAACACAGCTGATTCTTTCTGTGTTGCCCACTTTAAAACTATTAACAACTTAACCTCCCTCAATCATCTCATCCCACTTGTATTGTAGCAACTTAAGATGGTATCACTTTCATGGCTTAGTAATTTGCTTCGCCATATCTCATTGGTTCCACCAATTCTTGATTCGTTGATTCACAATCACCCAATTTGGCTAATTTCCCAGCAACCTAATATCATCTCATTTTGAGGCGCTCAAATTAATCATACTCAAAACAACGCGGCAGATTGCATCCATTTTACCATTTTGAACTAGGGCTTATCATCCAGTCATATCAGAATCGTGACATTAACCCTCCTTGACTGGACAATAAGGCTCCTATTGTTTATATGCCTGGAGAAACTTCGCATGCACTCAGTTGATGATCTGACTGCTAGTGGGGTCCTTGATAGTATACGCATCCATACCAGTATTCTCAATAAATTCAAATGGCCCAATCCAGATACTGGACAACTTGTGTTTCCGCACAAACCCATGTTGATCATGGAATGGAACCATGTCTCCATCTTTAAATTGTGCTAGGCCACTTCGCCGTACCTGATCAGCAGCCTGGGTTTTGTTTTTCTTGGCTAAGCTGAACAAATACGCTTCAGTTTATAATTTAATCAGCATATTCATTAGGGTGGTCAAATAGCGTTGCAGATCCATTCCACCGGTGTCCTCTACACAAGCATATAGGAGCGCAGGCAAAGCGGGGTGCCATCCATAAAGCAATTGGAATGGGCTTTTTCCTGTGACAGAATGGTAGCTAATGTTGTAAGCAAACACCGCGGTGGAAAGGAGGGTACTCCAATTGGAGGGCCTATCAGTAACCAACTTTCAAAGAGTGTTCGCCAGGGTCCCATTGACCCATTTGACCATTCCGTTGGACTTGGGGTGATATGGAGTTGTTAGAACCCCGCGGATGGCCATCATTTCATTGAGTTTGGGAAGTATGTGAGAGGTAAAATTAGTGCTGTTGTTGGTAAGGATAAACTGTGGGCAGCCATGACGCTGAATGATGCATTCCATTACAAACTTAGCCACAGTAACTGCGCCCAGATCCTGAATGGCCCTTGCCTCAACCCACCTGGTCAAGTGGTCAATTGCTACCAGGAGTACTTGTATTGGTTAGCTCCCACTGGCAAGGGCTGACAACATCAATGGAAACTGTATTCCAAGTGAAGTGCAGCTTTACTAACTGTTATGAGATCTTCCAGTAAAACATCTTTTCCACTTGGCACTGGTGACAGGAGGAGAAGTATCAAGCACATCAAAGTTCATGCTTTCCCAGTAATACTGAGGTCGCAATAATTCCACCGTATTGCGCACACCACCATGCCCAACTGCCCTATGTGCGCTCATGATAATGTTAGGCCACGTTGAGGGTCGCGGAAAATTCACCATAAAATTTACCAATCCGCTTGTACAACTCACCATTCCGCTGGAAAGTATTGGCTCACATTTCATTCAACACTCTGAAGACTTGGGGCGGCTCATCATCATATTTTCCGCTAAGAATCTTGTCATACATGATATCACTCAGATCTGCTGCAACAGCAATAGTGGGTAGCCCTGACAAGCAGTCAGCATTATGGTGCTTTGCTCCTAGTTGGTGAAGGATCTCAAAATCGTAAGCCTGTAGTTTAAGGGCCCAACATGCTAGTCAACCCTCAGGCTCCTTAAGGTTCTGCAGCCAGCATAACAAAGCATGATCCTTTACAACTCTAAATTTTACACCATGCAAATATTCTCAAAATTGCTTATAAGCATAAATCACCGCTAAGAACTCCCACTTGGTCACAGTATAATTTCGTTCATGGCTATTCAGACTTTGACTGCAATACGCCACTGGATGCTCCTCCCCCTCATCATCTTTTTGAGATAGAACTGCCACCACAGTGGAATGAGATGCATCAGTCTGTGCAATAAATTCCTTTTCAAAATTTAGGTAATGTAGCATTGGTGCTTCAATCAACGCCGTTTGAAGAGTATCAAAGGAGCGTTGACAGTGTTCCATCCATTCAAACGTGGCATCCTTTTTTAATAACTCAAACAGCGGACCTCCAATACAACTAAAGTTAGGTATGAAGTGATGATAGTAGCCAACCATCCCTGAAATACTTGTATATCTCATTTACTGCTTGGTGTAGTCATCTTCCAAATGGTCTCCACCTTAGCTGGTTGGGGCCTCAGCCCTGTTGCATCAACTACAAACCCAAGGTACTATAACTGATACTTGAAAAAGTGGCATTTCTGGGGCTTGATTTTGATGTTGGCTTCAGCCAAATGGCGTAATACCTCTTCAAAATGGCTAAGGTGCTCAGAAAATGTGCGGGAGAAAACGTTGATGTCATTAAGGTATACAAAAACATATGACAGCTTCAAGTTGCCAGGATAGTGTCCATTGCCCTTTGAAAAGTAGCTAGAGCATTACACAGCCCTTTTGGCATATGTGCCGGTTGAAAAAGCCCTTTTGACGTGATAATGGCGCATTTTTCTTGTTCTGCCACAGGTAACTCGATCTGCCAATAGCCAGATATTAACTTCATTGTGGAGAAGTAATGAGCTCCCCCTAACTGGTCCAACGCATCACCAATCCATGGCAAAGGGTATGAGTCCTTTTTTGTAATGCTGTTGAGCTTGCAGTAGTCAATTACTACCCAGTTAGTACCATCCTTATTTTTGATAATTAGGACAGGGGAAGCCCATGGGCTCTTTGATGGTTTGAGCATTCCTTGCTCCAACAGTTTTTTTAATTTCTGCTGTGAAAACTTATTCTGCGGCTCTAGGCGGATTGGCCAAGATCTGATGGGGGGATGATTTTCAGTGTCCACTGGGTGGATTACTCCTTGGGCGCACCCCAAATCGTGATCATTGACAGCAAAGATCTCTTTGTATTTTTGAAATAAGGCCTCCACTCAATCCTTCTGATCTTCTGATAACTTTAAATTTTCACATGGTACAACTGCCATTACTCTGGGCTGTGTTTCAACGGGCAGACCAAATTCATCCAGTGAACCAAACTCATGAATCCCATGGACCTCCTCGACTAGAATGAAATGGAGGAATGCAACTACTTGTTATCAGTGGATTTGCATTAGTTTATCATGTAGATTTGCTACCAAGACCTTGATCTCCCCATGCCCTGGGAGTATAATGCCAGGGGACAAGTGGGGCTCGAGCTGTGATTGTTGATAGGGCCCAATGACCTCACCATATAGCCCAGCAGGCACTTCCACCTCTAACTTGGTGCTTATGATAGCTTGGTGTCCAGAGGGAATAGATATAAGCCAGAGGCTCAAAGTGGTAGCCCTTGATATTCATAAATTTGGTGAGGAAGGGCCTGAGTCTTTCTCTTTAGTTGATGATAGTGAACTGCAACCATTACATCACTGTATGCAAGGTTAATGTGACTCATGTGTACCAAATCCTATGGCATTCCGCTGGGAGTGAAGTAAATTGGGATCCGCTGCCCCTTAATTTCAAATGTCTCTGCTGTCATATTGACAACAGCCTCAAAGTGGCGCATAAAAGTGGTAGCAATTAACAGGTCATAGTTATTGTTTGATAACACTATAGCTGGGCTACAATGAAAATCAACCCAAGCTGCAAGGGTAGCACGCTGTATGCTCCTTCAGAGACTGTGTTTTCTGCTTCTGCAGTCCCATACACCATATGATTCTCCACGTCAGGCTTTAATGCCAACTTTGACACCGACTTGGTGGATACTATGTTAATTGGGGCATCTGTATAGATTATCGCACAAACTTGAGTTTTTGCTATGACAGTATCACAGTAAGTACACTCTGAGTAAGATGCATCTGTTTGTTTTAAGACATAGACATTTGATGGGTCTTTTTTTCCAAGGAAGCTCATAGTACCCTTCCCCACTTTAGGGTATTCTTTAACAATAGTGTCCACAGGAGGGCCACTCTTACCCCCTGTCAAGATAAGCGCATCAGCCAATGGATCTGGTTCATAAGTAGAAAGGTGATCAAACATTTGACAAGCATAAGACTTTGGCTGTTCCTGAGAGTTTGCTTCTGCTAGGTCCATGTATTGCATCCGTGTCAGCACATTCACCCTCCAACCAGTTGTTGATATAAGAAGGCATCATTCTACTGAGGAACTTCCACTGAAGGTACAGGATAGGTTCTAGGGGGACGTTTTGGGTCAGAATAGCGGAGGCAGAGAGTCCCATCTTTACTACGCTCTGACTTTTCCCTGGTGGTACTGCTCCTGCAGTAAGTACTGGGCCAACGTTTGCAACAACTTCTAGCAAGGTGCCCAGAGCGACCACACAAAAAGCAATTAATCCCATAAGACCTACAACCTTGATTATTGTAAAAGGAGCCACCCCAAGGTTGGGCTGGAATTGAACAGTGTAACCTGGCTCCTCCCAATAGGTGAGCTGCTGTTGGCATTTGGATTGGAAGTGAGGCGTGTATCAATGATAAGGCCAGGCGATGCCAAACAGATACTTAACAGGGAGGTACAATTCCTCTGGATAAGAAATACAGCAGCAGAGGCGCTAGGTTTCTGCTCTATATTGGTAGGAGGGAAGGTAGTGGATAGACGGTGTAGAATTTGGACAAATTTAAGCAAGAGTACGTCAACCTCTAAATATGGAGCCAAGGCATCAAAAAGCTCATGATATGGTTTCACAGCAGAGATCAATGCTATGCATATGTCACATTCAGTTAAATATACTGCCCCAATTAACACATGGGCTTTGGCTGAGAATTGATCAGCAAATGCAGTGAGGGTCTCATTATGTTGAAACCCAATGGTTAAAAACTCAATTTTTTGCTGAACCATTTTGTGCAATTCCACCGAACAACCACAGCACCATCTCCTTAACTTCATGGTATGAAACAGAACTAGCTGAGAGGTAACAAACGACTTGATCAGCACTCCCAACATCCAAAGAGGAGAGCAATAGTTTCGCCCTCCATCAATATGAAGTACCTTCAGTTTTAAACTCAAATTGGCGAAAAAGCCCATGAATATTTCCTTCACGATCAAATGGTGGCAGCTTATCACTGTAAACCTTCTGAAGCAACTCATCTTGCCTTTTGAGCACAGTATCTAACGTGAGTCTCAATTCCTCATATGCAACAGGCCCAACACTTTGTGCAGATTCCTTATTAAAACAACCTTGATGCAACATAGCTGACAGCTGAGTTTTCATTGTATTGTTATTGGTCAGTGGGCCCCCTGTAGTGAGCATCACTGTTATAAAATTAGCGTTTCTGTTGAGATATGCCAAAAACAAAATTGCGCAAGGTTTGACCCACTGAGCAATAGGACCAGCGATATGAGGATTGATGCCCTTGTAACAACAGAAATAAACTTTTTATTAATGATATGGAGCACTTTCCCCCACTATACTTCTTTATTTATTATAATAAACACAGCTGATTATCCCTGTGTTGCCCACTTTAAAACTATTAACAACCTAAACTCCCTTGATCATCTCATCCCACTTGTATTGTAGCAACTTTGGATGGTATCACTTTCATGGCTTAGTAATTTGCTTCGCCATATCTCATTGGTTCTGCTAATTCTTAATTTGTTAATTCACAATCACCCAATTTGGCTGATTTCCCAGCAACCCAATATCATCTCATTTCGAGGCGCTCTAATTAATCATATTTAAAACAACTCAGCGGATTTCATTCATTCTACCATATTGACTTAGGGCTTATCATCCAGTCATATCAGAATCGTGACAGTAATGATCATGGCAATCCACTTCCTGGGCACTCACTGGCGTTACTGAGTGCCAGGAGGAAGGCATTATGCCAGTGTCTCCTCAGGCAGTTTAGATTCAGGATATTAAAATTTGTACTGCCTTCTTGGCTGAATTTTTAAGCATCTTTTTATGCGCTTTCCACTGCTTAGCAGACATAGGACCAACAATATTTTCTCTGTCTCACTCCAAGAGAAAAACTGTTTGGCTTCAAAAAATTTACCATAATCAGATCATTGGTCATCCATGAAGATTTCCTCCTCAGGATTATCCTGTGCCTACCCTTGGAAAGAGCAGGCATGCGCCTTGTGGCCCAGAGCTTCTCACTCAGTTCAAATATGGGCTAAATTTTCAAAGAGGATAATAACATATCAAAGGGTTATTATTAGGGATGGTAAAGAAAGCAACCTGTGAGATTTTAGACAACAAATAAAAGTTTTCTTTATGGGGTTAATAAAGCTATAAACTTGCCACTGATAAAATTTTCCAATAATTAAAAAGTTTTTTAGTTTAAACTGGTTAAAAACCCAATACTTTTTAAACCCTATAATTCGCTCTTAATAAAGATTGCGTGAGAGGGTACTGAGAAGGTCATAAAAATATTTTATTTAGTAGAAGCTTTGTTTAGTTGATGTGTAAAAAACACACTATATGTGACACCTGAGATTTTTTTAACTTTAACTTTCACTTTGCAGTTAAAACTGCCTTTTGGTAATAAACGCTAAGTCAATTAACCATAATAAAAGCTTCCTTTGAGGAAGGCAGCAGCAGAAAACTTCTCCTGCTGCTCTGACACCTTTTTCATGAGGATGGGGTCTAATATCCCACAATATACATGGATGGAATAGTGCACTGTTGAGATAGACAGAGAATGAGAAATTTGGCAGAACATGTTATTATGGAAAAAAACAATGGAACAAGTCCATCAGTGGTGAACTTATGCCTTTTTTTATAGTGCCATGAAAGTACTGATGATTCCTTAAATGTACACTTGTTACCAGGGGAATTACCGTAGCCATTGGGTGTGCCCCCTTTAGCCACATTGGCGTACTGGCGTTGATTTCTGTTAAACATATCTCTATCTTTAGTACAGTATGTTTATTGACTTAGTTTTGCCAAATTGAATCAATTTTAAACAAATAAGTGTTGCTAATGAGAGAAATTAGGATTACTTGACTGGTAAATCTCAAAGCCACAAGCAACACAAGGTAAGATGGACCATTGACAAACTTAAGACTAAATATCACTAAGCAAACGATCATATGTGCATGTATCTTCATATGACCCATCTGAAATTCCCATTACCACCATTTCATAATAACAATTTTTCTTTTTTGATTATATGAGATGGAGTTTTTTAATTATTTATTAATATATTAGACACACTATATATAAACAAAAGAACCAAAAATATCAAACTTGGCACAAATACTCTATAAATTTTGAGAAATTTTGATAGGCTATCTTTCAAATAAAATAATCTAAAAAAGTGTGTAAAATTAAAAAATATATATTAATAAATTTATTTATTTATTTAAGTTATGCTGACCAGGGGATCAACAGTACCAAAACTCAGAAACCAAAATAAAATAAAATAACACAATCAAAAGAATGACTGGGAAGGCAAAACAAAAACAATGAATCAGGCGGGGAGTGGAAACTGTTAACCCACCATGGCTGAGGGTGAGGGAGGGGGTCAGGCGGTTTGTCTGCAGATGAGTTCAACATGACTATATCATATTTTCGGAGAGATGGACTAAAGCAGAGAGCCAGGGCGTTGGGGCATCTGCTTAGTGTGGGTGGATGGCAGTATAGTATGACTTCTCCACCTCCTCATCGAGATTAGCATGGTAGACAGCTTAAACAAATTCCGCTATGTGAAGTTCAGCTTTAATGTGGGCTTCAGGGAGTTGGGAAAAATCAGACATACTCTGGTGGGTGATTTTAGCAGATGGTTAAAATCTGCTAGTTTAGTGACATGCATGACAGTGGCTTCAGCATCATTAAATAATTTTTGAGATATTGGTGCAGGGAGATTTGGGAAAATTGGGGAAGTAGAGTGTGGGCAGCCCTAGTTGGTATCAAGCCAATAATTTAGCCACTGCTTTTCATAGGTTTGGGCACTGGGGAGAGGCCACTACAGCTAAGGCAAGCTGGTTGTCACTTTGGTAGGAGGTGGCATTGGGTTTAGGAGTGAAACATTTTAGGGGTGGAGTATTGTCAAAATCAGAAAGGAAAAATTTGGCCTGACCATAATTGAACTGGATGAGAGGTTAACCAGTTTTCTCACTCATAATAATTTTAACTGATTCATCAATTTTGGTCAATAGGTCCCATGGATTCTGGTTCATGAGAATAGTGGCATTAGAAGTTGAGTGGGTGGTAGAGGGTGAATGGGTTTCTTGGTAGTGAGCAGTGGTACAAGCCTGATTATGATTGGTGGTACTAGAATTGGGTGGATGTGGGTGGTTGATTTGGTGGGGCCAATTTCCCACTCTGTCCCATTGAACAAGAATATTGGGTGGGAGGGGGCAGCGAAATTCCCTATTTGGAACCCGCTGAATTTGACTCTAAAGCTGCATCAGAGGAAGCGGCTTGGGGGCAGGATTTTTGGAATGGTCAAGTTTAAAAAAGAAGGGAAAAATTTAGTGACCATTATCCACCTGATCCAAAAAAAGTGCTTAGGCGCTGCTGCAATATGTGCATGGGGGATTTGGTGGGCTATGGCAGGGAGGTGTGGGATAATGGTGGCAGTTGCATGAGGGGCAGCAAGGCGCTCTGCACTGGAGGGAACAGCAAAGATGAGGTTGGGCTGAGAGCCATATGCCATAAGCCCCACCATCAGCTGATCATACAAAACTTGGGGTGGGAGGTGGGAAGGGAGGGACGCAAAGGACACCATCATAGTGGTATCTGTAGGCAAGTGAGTTCAGGTAGTAGGGATAGGAGTATTTTTAAACATAAGGGGAGTAGAAGCCGCTGCTGCAGCAGCCTCCTCCGTCTGGAAACCAATATTGAAATAGCCCTTAAAAGGGCAGAAATCAATAAAGCCAGCTGGCACAAACGCAGCAGTGGCCAATTTGATAATTGCCTTGTCAGCATATGGGAACAATCGCCTGTAGTCAACTCAGAGGCAAAATTAGATTGCGGATTGAGGGAGGGTGAGAGGATGGGGGTGAGAAGGGTGGGTATGCGCCAGGTGGAGTGCTAAATCCTGTGGGGGAATAAAATGGCTGGATGAAGATGGTGGGCTATTTGACCCCATGCAAATGCATTTGCCCACAGGGCAGAAAACGCTAGGTGGTGGAGCACCACTACCCCACATTGGAGCAGCAGGCGGCTGATATGTGGACATATTATAAAAGGGCGTGGCCAGATGGTGGTGGTAATTTAAACTTAATATCTAATTAAATTGCTTGAAAGTGAACTTGAGCGGAAAGAAAGCTTAAAAGGCCAATATATGATAATCATAGCTTTTTTGTCTGAGCGTTCTGGTATCATTCAAATAATTTAGTAGGTTTAAAGGTTTTAAAAGCAGTTTACAGTTTTTGTTTGTCTTTAAGTTTTAACAATTAGTTTTTACTTAGTGATTGGTGGTTTTTTCGTGATTTGATGGGCTCAATATTTCAGGTAAATGGGTGATGGGTTTGATTATTTTACAGTTTACTTTGTTTTTAGCTAAATGGTTAATAATTTGGCTAGGTGGTAGTTTTATTAATTTTTGGACAAACGGTTGGTGGATATATAATTGATAGGCTAAAAGATCTCTAAACTTATTGATGGCCATTTACCTTTATAAAAACTAAAGAAATTTTAAATCTCTGTTAGATCATAAACCCAAAATTCAGGGATTATTGACTGTTTTTAATATAACTTCATAAATAAATAAACCAAAATGTCTGGTATCAGTAAACCCAAGAAAAGCTGGGTAACATGGCTAGTTACTTATAATTAGCAAGTTTCTTATATTGATCTGAGGTAGGGAGGGTGCCCCAGTGGTAGAGTACAGACTCAATAACCACCGCCTGCATAAGTTTGATTCTGATAGATGATCTTTAATTAGGTGAAAATTTTTCTGTGTTGCATTGAAAACCAATGCCCTTAGACTGAAATAGAAAATAATAAGGCGGTCCATAGAGTCTTGGCCTATAAAAACACCATACATGGAGATTTACCAGGATATTTTCCCTTCCCAGTTAATTTTGATATCCACATTAATTGGTTCAGTATTATTCTCAGGTCTGCCCACCTTAAATAAGAAATATAATAATATAAGGTGTTTTAATTAACTGAGGCAAGCTGACCAGGGGACAGGCATTGCCAAAAGAAAGAATATAATCTAATCTAAGGTGGTTTTAGGTATAATAATTTTTAAGGATCTAGAAATGTTTAGGAGGTTATAACTCAATTAATTAATGAGATGTTGAAATTGTCAAGATTTTAGAAAGGCTCTTAATTAATATTTTTGGCACTAGACATATTTAATTAACATTAAACCAGAGAAAATGTTACTATATGTTACAGAGATAAGCTGCACTATATAAAGTAACATAATAAAGACAAACTGATGTAATCTGTGTGATTTTTTATCAGACAATAAGTTATAACTATTGAAAATATAAACTTTTTTCTCTCTACTTGTAAAGATTATTTACCTAAATAGTTCAATTTTTAAGAAGTAAGGCACGCCACCCCTATTTTTGTGCAAGAATATATTAAAAAAATGCCCCTAATTTGAAATTGAAAGCTTTCACCAACTATATTACTAACTAAAAAATTTATATACTATTTATTAAAAATGAATAAAAATCTTATAAGTAATTTTAAAATGGAATTACCATGTAAAAATCATATTTCCTAGAATAAATGTAAAGCTCTTATAATTGTAGAATATAGCTTTATTTAGTATAGAGTTTATATAAATTGTTATATATATAAAATATTTAAATTTACTTTATATATTTAAGGTAAGCCGACCAGGGGATGAACATTACCTGAAATAAAAATCAAAACTAAAACTAATGTAACTAATTGGTTCAGACAAGTCACCCAAATGAGTAGATTGAATGAACCATTTTGAACAAAAACAACCAACCAGGTGAGCAGCGGACACTGCTTATCCATCCATTGTGGAAGGGGAGAAGGGATCAGGGGGCTCATCTTTGGAAGCAGCTTCCTCATCCCAGAGTAGGGTATGTATCAAGGCGGACAGTAAGGGCGTCAGGGCATTGGCGGCATGTGGTTCAATATCACTATTGATTGGTATTTCATGGAAATTGCCAGCTAGGAAAATGGCACTGGTTTATTTGGCTAAAGCTTTTTCAGCTTTAATGTGGGCATCTGGGAGTTTAATGAATGTGGCGATAATGGTTCAGGTAATCTTAGCTTTAGGATTCTGTGCTGCCTTACCACGTTCTGGATAGCCTCATTGAGATTTTTGAGTCACTGATTCATTTTAATTTTACTTTTTGGGGTGAGGGTGAGGGGATAACAGGAGGGGGAATACCTCCTGTGAGCTTCGCCACTGATTTGGCGACATCTTTTTTAGAGGGGATGACAATCTGGTGTTGCAACTGCTTCAACTGCAAGCTGTTGGTCATTGAAAAATAATTTGGCATTTGGCTGGAGGTATATAGGTGAGGGGGGTATTTGGCGTCCCATTCTGCATTAACAATATGCTCAATTTGCTGAGATGGTTCTTCATTTTGCTTACTTTATTTTAAATTTCAGCCAATAACTCCTATGGGTTCTGGTTAAATTGAATTGAATAATTGGTGTACGGTTGATGTCTGGTTAATTTTGTTGTAGGAAGCATGGGATTGAACTGGGGTCCAATCCAATTCTTGATTGGAGAAATCATGTGTGGCACTGGGGCGAGGAGGAGGCTGATTGCTGGATGTAGGTGCAGCTGCAGCCTCAGGTTTTGAGGAGGGGGAGGTAGGATTGTACCCCATGTCAGAACTAGTGTGGGGTGGGCGGCAGATTGAAGGTCAGCAGGCAAATGATCTAATCTTTTGGAAGTGGCTAAGGAGGGGCACTTGCATTTTGAGTGGTCCAACTCAAAAAAGGTTGGACAGATTGTCTGCCCACCCTTGACATGGGCCCAAAATGGATGGTTATGGGCAGAAGGAATAACAGCGCGAGGGGGAATTGACATTGCAATTTTACTAAATTCAGGGCTTATTGTGGAATACGCCCAAGAACCAGAGAGTTGTGTGGTCCCATTGGGACCACAAATTGTAAGGTGGGGTTGGAGCCATAGGCTGCCAAACCATCCATCAGTTCCTGATGGAGCACTGCAGGGGGAGGTGGGTGGGCAAACCAGCAAACTGGACCAACAAAGTGGTGTCTGATGAGAGCCAGGTCTGAATTGTAGGCAGAGGGGTACAATGGCATACCAGGGGCACAGTTGCCGCAGTGGCAGCATTGGCTTCACATATGAAACTGAGATTGAAATACCCCTTATAGGGGCAGAAATCTATATATCCGGTGGGGGATAACACCACCTGTGCCATTTTGATAATGGCTTGGTTGTGGTATGGGAAGAGTTTTCCATAATTGACCCTTAGGTCATAGCACATGTTGCTCTGGGGGAGCACCAGGGGGCAGTGAGGTACCTCTTGGGTATGAGTGAGGTGGGCGTCGAGATCCTTGGGAGTAATGAATCATCCCATGGGTTTGGAATGGCTGGGCAAACCAGTCTGAGTGCATTTCCCGGTGGTAGAAAACAGCAGTGGAAGTTTTGCTGCTGCCTCACACTGGAGCAGCTGGCGGAGAATCTGAGGACATTTGTGAAACTACAACGGGTGATCAGAAGTTTCTTCTTCTTAATTTGTGTAATTTGCTTGGAAAGTTATGCCAAGCAGAAAGAAAATTGCTTAAATTTATGAAAGTATTATCTATATAGCGTAATTTTTGGTAGTTATTTATCTAAATAGATATTTGAGGCTTTTCAGAACCAAAAAACATATATATATTATTTGACTTATAATATGCAAGTAGAATCTATCACTATTATTGACTAGATAATTGTTCATAGTGTTCAATTAACCTGCCATTCTTAAGCTCCTTGTTATAATTTTGGGTGATACCATTAGGATACGCCATAAGGGTCACACAGGTTGAGCCCACTGAACCACAGACAAACAATGTGATGATCGTCAGTCCTCTGAACACACTTGAAAATTTAATAAAAATTTGGAGCAATTTCCCTGACAACATTTTTATTTATTTAATAAATACAGTGGTTCCTTGCTGTTCCGCTCTCAATAAACTAATAACAACCCAACCTTTCAATTGCCACATCTCACCTATATATCAGCCACTTCAGACAAAACTTTTCTCTTAACTTGGACTATTCTATTCTGCCAATTCTTATTGGTTTCAAGATGGTGTTCTATAATTCACTATCACCTTAGTTTGAGGCGATATAAATTATATTCATCAAATGTTGACATCGCTTATTGCCTTATCTGTAGGTGATCTAATAAAATTCGTTATATCCCAATATCGCCTCATCTCAAGGCGCTCAAATACTCATAAATAAACATCCTAGTCAGCGGATTCTCACCATTCCGCCATAGCTTTAGGGCTTATTGTCCAGTTATATCAGAATCTTGACATTACCCCCCCTTTGACTGGAAAATAAGTCTCCTATTATTTATATGCTCAGAGAAACTTTGCATGCATGCAATTAATGATTTGACCACTCACTGGGTCTTTGATGGTGTAGGCGTCAACACTTGTTTTCTTGATTATCTTGAATAATACAATTCAGATGTTAGGCATCTTGTGTTTCCACCCAAACACATGCTGGTTGTGGAACAAAACCATCTCACCTTTTTGTAACTGAGCTAACCCACTACATTAAACCTAAAACAGCCTGATTCTTAATCTTTTTTGGGCCAAGATGAATGAGTACGCTTCTGATTGTAACTTTAACAATATGTTGGCTAAATTCGTCAAGCAATGATGAGGATCCATTCCGCTGGTATCTTCTATGCATGAATAGAGTAAGACTGGAAGAAAAAGTGCCATTCATATAATAGTTGAAAGGGGCTCTTCTCCATGGCAGAATGATAGCTGATATTGTAAGCAGAGATGGCGGTAGACAGGAGGGAACTCCAATCAGAGTGTTTATTGGTTACAAGCTTCTTAGAGGATGTTCACCAATGTCCCATTGACCCATTTGACCATTCCATTGGACTCAGGATGGTATGGTGTTGTCAGGACCCCGTGGATGCCCATGAGCTCATTCAACTTTGAAAAGATGTGTGAGGTGAGGTTGGCTCTGTTATTGTTAAGAATGAACTGTGGGCAGCCATGTTACTGAAAATTACATTCCATTACAAAGTTGGCACTGTGACCACCCACAAATCCCATATCAGCTGCACATCAACCCACCTGGTCGAGTGGGTGATTGCCAACAGAATGTATTTGGACCATAAAGCTCCCATTGGTAGAGGGCCAACGACATCCAGTGAAACCATATGCCAAGAAAAATGTGGATCAATAACCAGTACAAGGTCTTCTGTAGGACCGGCTTTCCCACTTGGCACTGGTGGCAAAAGGAAATGGTTTCAAGCACGTCAAAGTTCATTCTTTCCCAATAGTATTGAGGGTGAAACAGTTCCATTGTCTTGAGCACATCACCATGTCTGACTGCCTTGTGGGGGCACATAATAATCCCAGGCCATGCTGAGGGTCACAGAAAGCTCACCATAGAATCACCAATCCGCTTGTACAGTTCCCCATTCCATTGGAAGGTATTCACTCACATCTCATTTAATGCTTCTATTACTTGAGGCGGTTCATCATCGTATTTTCCACTGAGCAGCTTATCATAAATCACATCGCTGAGATCTTCTGTCATGGCAATGGTTGGCAGTCTAGATAAGCAGTCAGCGTTCTGATGCTTTGCTCCTGGGCAGTGGAGGATCTCAAAGTTGTAAGCCTGCAGCTTAAAGCCCATCAGGCTAGACGCCAATCAGGCTCCTTGAGGTTCTGCAACCAACGTAATGACGCGTGATCTGGTATGACTTTACACCTCTTCTCATGCAAGTAGACCCTAAATTGCTTATATGCATAAATTACCACTAAGCACTCCCACTTGGTCACAGTATAATTACGCTCATTACAGTTCAGGCTATGACTGAAGTATGCAACAGGATGCTCTACCCCTCATTGTCTTTATGAAAAAGGACTTCCCTGACAGCGGAAAGGGATACATCTGTCTGAATAATAAACTCCTTATCAAAGTTTGGATAGTGTAGCACTAGCACACAGATCAGCACCGTCCAAAGTGTGTCAAAGGCGTATTGACAGCGTTCCAATCAATTTGAACACAGCATCCTTTTTTAACAACTCAAATAGCAGGCCCCAATACAGCTGAAGTAAGGGATGAAGCACCAGTAGTAGCTGACCATTCCCAAAAATACCTTTATGTCACGCTTACTATTTGGTGTAGTCATTTTTTGGATGTCTTCCACCTTGGCTGATTGTGGTTTCAGCCCTTTAGATTCTACCACAAACCCCAGGCACTCCAACTGGTCCTTGAAGAAGTTACATTTTTGAGGCTCAATTTTGATGTTCGCCTCAGTGAGCTGGCGGAATACTTCTTCTATATAATTAAGGTGCTCAGAAAATGTTTGAGAGAATACATTGATATCATTGGAGTATATGAGGACACATGACAGCTTCAGGTCGCCAAGGATAGTGTCTATGGCGTTTTGGAATGTAGCCAGGAATTACACAGCCCTTGTGGCATATGGGTCAGTTGGAAAAGGCCTTTGGATGTGATTATGGTGCATTTCTCCTGTTATGCTGCGGGCAACTCAATTTGCAAATAACTGGGTATCAAATCCACCACTGAAAAGTAGCAAGCTCCCTCTAACTGATAAATGCATTGTCAATCTGAGGCAAGGGGTACAAGTTCTTCTTGGTAATGCTGTTGAGCTTCCAGTAGTCTATCACTACCCAGTTGGTACCATCCTTCTTTTTTTACAATCAGAACGGGAAAAGCCCACGGACTCTTGGATGATTCAAGAAACCCTTGCTCCAGCAACTTATTTATTTCCTAAGTGATAACGTCTTAAGCTGCCCTCAATCAGCAGATTAGCCAAGACCTGATGGGAGGATGATCCCCAGTGTCCAATTGATGGACCACCCAAAGCACACCCTAAATCATAGTCATTGACAGCAAAAATCTTCTTATACTTCTGAAATAAAGCTATTACTTGATCTTTTTATTCTTTTGATAACCCTTTTTAATTCTCCTGAGGTACCACTGTCATTACTCTGGGCTATGACTTAACAGTTAGACCAAATTCATTAACAAATCAAACTTGTGAACCTGAAGGACTTTCTCAACAAATTTCAAGTGTAAACATGCCACTATTTGGTGACAGTGAATTTGCATTACTTCAATTTAAAGATTTGCCAACAAAACCTTGATCTCTCCATGGCCTGGGAATATAATTTCTGGAGCCACATGAGGCTCAAGCTTCGTTTGCTGATAGGGCTCAATGACCTCCCCATAAAGCCCAGATGGAACTTCCACCTCTAACTCAGTGTTCACTATGACTTGGTGTCCAGAAGGAATAGATATAGGCCCAGAAGCTCGGAGAAGTAGCCCTTAATATTCTTATATTTGCTGGGGAAGGTGAATCCAGGCTTTTTAGTCGATGATGGCAGACTGGAATCACTCCACCACTATATGCAATATTAATATGGCCCAAGTGCACCATATCTTTTTGCACTTCACTAGAGGTAAATTAAATTGGGATCCGCTGCCCCAAAATTTTTAAAGGTCTCATCCATCATATCAATGACAGCCCCAAAATGTTGCAGGAAAGAAGTTCCAATTATCAGGTCATAGTTACTGTTGTGTAGCACTATCTCCAGAGCTACAACAATGGACCCAAACCACAAAGGTAGCGCATTGTACGCTCCCTCAGAGACTGTGCTTTTCGCTCCAGAAGTCCCGTACACCATTCAATGTTCCACATCAGGCTTTAACATCAACTTTGTCATCAAATTAGTAGAAACTATGTTGACCAAAGCCTGTATCTATTATAGCGCAGACTCTATTTTTTGCTACAAAAATATCATAATATGTACACTTAGAATAAGAAGAATATTGACTGTTTACGTGGACATTTATAAGCTCTCTTTTCCCAAGGAAACTTATAATCCCCTCACCAACTTTGGGGTTTACTTTAACAATGCATCTACTGGAAGGGCGACGTTTACTCCTTTCTGGATGGCATATCTGCGGCTGGATCTAGCTTGTCTGAGGAAGATTTATTGAACATTTGGCGGGCACACGGCTTCAGTTGCTCCTGAAGTCCTTCATCTGCTGCAGCCTTGGCTTACGCTCATGTCAGACCGTTCACTCCAACAACTAGTTGCTGGTATAAAATCCCATCATCATATTGAGGGACTTCCTCTAGATATACCACAATTGATTTAGGTGGGATGTTTATTGTAGGGATAGCGGAGGTAGTTTCCATCTCTATTCCACTCCATTTTTTCCTGGTAGTATTAATCCTGTCACATGTAATGAACATGACAGTTAGGGAGACTCCATGCCAGGTAGTCAGGGCGACCACACTCATAGCAATTAACCCCATAAGAGCAGCGTCCTTGGATATCATAAAGAGGGTCCAGGCTAATAATTTTGTTGACATTAGTGTAAACAGGGCCAGGTCATTAGGACAATTGCTGACATTTGGCATAACTAGGTCTGAGTTGGTAGTTGGGTTGCTGATGATTTTTTTAAATGAGGCTGGGAAAGAAGTTAAACTTTTGGGAGTAATTTGGCTGAGGACGAGGCATGGAATTATAGTAAGGTCAGGGGTTGCTAGGCGGAATTTGGCAGGATGAGCTTATCCCAAATAAGAGGGTCTGACGGTGGTATTATGTTTCTGTTCCATATTGGGCAGAGGGAAGTTAGTGTGTATATGTGTAAGAACTGCACAGTTTTGAGCAGGGGAATGTTGTCATTTAGATCAGAGAAATGGCACTGTGAAGCTCACAGTGTGGCTTACCCGCGGAGGTCATTGTGATTCACACGTTGGCTTCCACTAAATAGCCTGCCCTAATAAGCATGTGAGCTTCCACTGTAAATCAGTCAACAAACTCTGTGAGGGTCTTGTTATAGCGGAACCCAATAGTCAAGGGCTCCACCTTTCACTGACATTTTTGAGGTACCCCCAAACATTATCAACACAGTGTTCTTAACTTCTTAGTAGGTTGCAGAGCTGTTTGGAAGGTAGCAGGTGACTTGATTAGCACTCCTGATATTCAAGGTAGATATCAGCAGTTTAACTTCATGCCAATTTAAGGCACCATTCACTTTGAATTAAAAAAAGTTTAAAGAAGCTATGAATATTCCCACTGCAATCAAATGGAGGCAGCTTATCAATATTGACCTCCTCATCCCGCTCATAGACGCGACTTTTTGGGGCAACTGAGGAATGGGTTGAAACCCATAAGCAATCTTTTGATGAGGAGCTGGTCCAGTAGAGGTTGGGATGTCTGCTGCTTCATAGGTAATGTGGCCCTCTGCGGTGGGCAGCACTGCCATCACTTGAGGTAAGTGTCTTTACAATTTATAACCCTATCCTGAGCTGCAGTCTTGGGTGTAGTAACTTCTTTCAATGTTGTATTCCTCGTTGTATTAAACTCCACGAGAAGCTTACTGTTATTATTCCTCTTCCTAATGAGAGGGCTGGGAGGTGCCAGTCAATTTCTGCTCTGCGCAATGCAGTCATTTGGTAGTGTCATCTAAACAATTAGCAAGCTGCTTATTTTGTTGTCCCAGAATTTGCATTTGGCTAAACGTGCTGTCAAGCTGGTGCATAACAGCATTCCACTCTTGTTGAAGCTCATCCTGTTTTTTAAGCACTGCATCTAAAGTGAGTTTGAGTTCCTCATATTTAACTGATGAAGTGCTTTGTGAAGATTCTCTGGCAAAGCAGGACTGATGAGACATGGCCAACGACTGGAGTTTTTGTTTTTGATTTATGGTTGTTCAATGGCCCCCTGTAGTGAGCAACACGGTTATAATTTTGGGCAATATCATTAGGATACGCCATAAGGGTTTCATAGGTCAAACCCACTGAACCACGGACAGACAATGTGAGTATCGTCAGTCCTCTGAACACACTTGAAAACGTAATAAAAATTTGTAACAATTGCCCTGACAACACTTTTATTTATTTAATATCTACATCAGTTCCTCTCTTTTCTGCTCTCACTAAACTATTAACAAACTAACTTTTTATGCTAGCTCCATCTTGTTTATATATCAGTGAATTTGGATGATAGTGTTCTATTAGCTTAGACTATTCTGTTCCACCAATTCTCATTGGTTTCAGGATGGTATTCTTCTATTCTCTATCACCTTAGTTTGAGGAGATTTAAATTGTATTTGTCTAATATCAACATTATCTTATTGCCCTATTTGTAGGCGATCCAATATTATTTCATCACATCCCAATATCGCCTCATCTCAAGGCGCATGAATACTCATAAATAAAGATTATAGTCAGCGGATTCTTGCCATATCGCCGTAGCTCTTCAGGGCTTATTGTCCAGTCATATCAGAATCTTGACACTCCTATTTTGATGTTTGATTTAATATAATTTAATATGCTTTATAGACTAAAACATCTATACATTGCAGTAGAAAATGTGTTTGGCCCTGGCTGATTCTCATTGATATACAAAAGCATATTTGAGCTTAAGTAAAGGGTCAATTAGGCACTATGAGAGCGACAGTGGGATGCCAAGCATTTGCTAATATATGATTAATATCTTTTACTTTACTGTTCATCTTCAAGTGGTTTATAGAAACTAAAAATCGTTGTCAGTAATGAGGAGAAAAATGAATTAAAATCTTTACTTATGAATTGAACCGTGGTAAATCAACTCTTGAGCCCATATGAATGGAGCCTTATCTTGATAGCACCAAACCCAAATTTAATAAGAATATGCAAACATAAGGAAATTGATGGAGGTGACTTCAAATATCGTCCCCAATTATTATATGCAAGAGTTGCAGCCTCCACCACTACAATCATGGTGGCAATGAAGTACAATGAGGGTGCCACACAGGCGGTAAATATGGAAGGACATGAAAGATACTGAGTGAATGGGACCACAAAGATCCTAAAGGCACCATGTCCCTATGCACCCTATAAATATTGGCACATTTTAATCTAATAAAATATCTGTATTCAGTTCATCTTTACGGTTTTTACCCTCTTCACAGACTTACAGCTTCAAGCCTACCTTCAAACCTCAGTGAAAGTCTAGAGAAATGTTACACTGACAAAACGTGGTGCTCACTACAGGGGCCCTAAGCTGTCTAAAGTGAAAAGGTCTATCACAAACCATGGAGAATACCAGCGGTCATGAAAGCCAACCTGTTGAATAGTCTAGAAGCATCACTTAATGGATCAGTACTTCAAAATATAAAATACCAACTATGCGACCTGAGAGCCTAAGGTTTCAAACTGTATTTCAGTTTACTCTGCCTTCAGTTGATGGCAATCAATACCAACTTTACCACAAAATCTCGTCAATATAATAACAGCTAATCAATGGTAATTATTCAGTGAGGGCCTCTAAAGCTGGTCCCGCGCATCATCAGTACCATATACTATGTGGGACCTCTACATCTCAGTTCAACTACCAGCAGGAAACTGACTTTAAAGACTGAACAATATCTTAAGAACTTTTTCCATCATGTCATTTATTACCTCCTGCCGCTAGTTGGATTGCATCATCATTAGGTTTCCTAACAGCTATGGATTACCTAGGCTCTACATTCACATGTTGTTGACTTCTACAATGCGGCCTCCTTTGTTCATGACAACTGAGAGTCCATCATCAATAACCAACAGTTAGTTAATGAGGCCCAAACACAGATTTTGGTGTATGATAACGTAATCTCTGGCATTATTGAGGATTAACTTCGCAATAATGTTTAAATTTCTTAAGGTTGTCTGGGGCCAACGACTGAACCATGTTAAAGAACTGGTACAGACTCCTTAACAACACTATCAGGAACTGACATCACGTGCCCTTAATCCTGGGAAAGAAGGGCCTGAGGGGCTCAGAGGGATTGAAGCTCCCTGTGGGCTTCATTGACTCTCTGTACACTCAGAGCCTACATCAGGTGACCCTGATGAACCTTAGAAAAAGGATGTTTGTCAGCGCTGGCTACCTTACAAGATCAGATCTAAAGTGTAGACCAAGGATGTAAACACTGAGTTGATGGAGTCCCCTTTAACCCACGCATTTCATTTGAGGCACTCTCGGATGAGATGGATTTCTCACCGCCTTCACCCAACTTACTGATAGTCGCCTTACCCAAATCAAACAAATCTGCCATGGGTTCAAGACCAACTTGAATAGCCTTGACAGTCAGCTTCTTCTACAACAAGCTGATATTCAAGCGCTTAAAGAGCAGGCCGCCCACTAGGCTTCCATTTCTTCTCTTAACCGGAACTGGGATGAAATTCAAGAGGACCTTGAAGGTTTGAGACGACGATTGGATCAACAGGACCCTCACAACTATGCAGAAACTAAGGTTTCTGAGCCTGCATCAATACCAGGTGTTAATAACCTCTACACTCTCTCTTATAACTAATTTTAAACTAGTTTCAAGGAAAGATTCACCCCCAGTCAGGAAAGTATTTCCTCCTTCTTATATGCTTATAAGAGTTCCATAGAGGAAGCCACTGACTGGCAGAAGTTGAAACACATCCATTCCTGCCTTAACAGCATGTCCTGGAAAGTCATGACTTACCACCTGAAAGAATGCAGCAACTGGGAGCATGTTTGAATGGTTTTAATCCAGCAATTTGGCAGTAATCAGACCTTGGCCATCCAGAAACAGGCCTTCATGGGTATCCATATGAGCAAGGGGAGAGTCCTGTGTAATTTGACAGCCACTTTATGCCCAAGCACACCCTTGTTGACTACAAATCGTCCCACTTTGGACAATGTCATTAATGCTGTAATCTCCGCTTTATACTTTTATCTTGAGGTCCAAAATGCATATGATTGTACAAAAGAACGGGTTTACATGCATTCAGGAAATTTAGGAAGCACTTAATGAGATCCCTGTGAAAATTTTGCATCCCAAGGCCACCTATTCAGCTCCTTTTTAATCTCCATTGGGTCCATGTCATTGAAAACCAGAAGAGCCCTCAACCCCTGATGCACCTATTGCAATGGTTTCTGACACAGCGCCAATACATGCTGGAAGAGACTTGTGGAGGATGTGGAAAAAAGGCTGTCAGCATGAAGAACGAGGCGCTCCATGCTGACATCCATATTAATCCTCAAGAATTCTCATTAACCTCTAAAAAACTTAGGGCTTCCATATCCAAAGAAGAGGTTTTGGTACCCATTGATAATAAAGAAACTTGATACTACTTACTCTTCTTCTAAAGACTCGCCCATGTTTCTCACACTACCTCCTTAGTTTGAAAGCTTAGTCACCCATGTTGCTGTTTGAGCACTTAAGATTCTGGTTCTTTACTAAGTTGATAGCTGCTCCCCTGTTAATGTTATTTCATCCAAATTGATGAAATGTATTAAGAATTCTCCAGACTTGCCGCACTATATGAATTATGAAACTGTGGGACCGCAAAGTACAAAATCTATAGGGGCCTATTCTTCTCTACCAATACAATTTGGGAAGCTTTCAGTAGCCATACCTGCTGTAGAACAGGACAGCCCAAGTTGCAAATTTCTTCTTATGACTCTATTCATCAGAACTACTCAGAAGTAGTACACTACAAATGATGGGTTCCAATTCCTACTGGAACACTGGGTTCCGTTAATTTTCAAAACCTCCCATATCTCTAAAATGAAGCTTAAAGCCTGGGCTTGCCTTTTAGAGAGTAAAAGCCCCTTTGATTGGCTCAAGTATCACGTTAGAGGCTCTCAAGTCCAGTTGCCCCACCTGCTGTTGATGGTTGTGAAGGCATGCCAATCTACCTACCCAGGAATACCTGTATACCTATAAAGTCCCAAGTTATTGTTGATACCTAAGTTCATGACAACATTCCCTCTGGATATTTTCTGGAAATTTGAGGCCAAGATAACCTGTCAGCTAAAGAGGTACTGATATGTCTGGGTAATTTTGATCCAGCCTATGCCAGAGCTATATCAGTTTTATTGGCTAACCTTACTGACAAGCCTAGGGTTGTAGGCCCAAATTGTACCGCTGCATATGTCCGCCTTCTACCAGTGGAGGCTGTCATTGATGTCCATAGTTTAAGAACCTAAAGGGATTTTGGGTTAGAGACGTTTCATTCAGTGGCTCTGGTTGTAGGGACCATGGGAGTAATACACATAAAATTGTTTTTTAAGGCCAGGGGACCTAAGGCTCCTGGGTGTTGGAATATACCTTGTTTTTTTGTTGATCAAAAAGTCTCTTTTAAGATATTACGTCTGGAGGGTAATCCTAAATATAAGTTGTTCAATTTTTGCTTAAAAAAGGGCGAAAAGAGAGAGTAAAGTTTATTGCTTAAAAACATTGTTATATTGAATTTTTGCTCAGTCAATCTCCATTTGTACTAAGCCAAGGTCTATTTTCCATTTCCAAATGTGATTTGTTCGCTGCATAGATTGGTTTGAACCACAATTTGAGGTCTTAAATTCTGTTGAGGATTGTCCCCAATATCAGTTTCAGCTATTTAGATGGTTAAGGTCAAAATCCTGTCATCCAAATCATCCAAATTTCCAATTTGGGTAGGAATCCTGACACTAGGCAACACTAACATCAGAAGGGAACTCACTGAGGAACAACAATGAGAAATTCATAACCTATTGGAGGAGTCTTAAACATCTTTTCAGTCTCTACTTAAGACTTCAGCAAAATGAATGGGGTGCTAAATCATGTGGAAACTGGGGATGCCTCTTTTAATCCCAACCTTACTAAAGAGTAAAGTTGAAGAAAAACAAGTGGTGGTAGAACTCAAGCAACTTCTTAAAGTTGGGCTGCTGGTGCCGTCACGTAGTCCATGGGCCTTCCATCTCCTACTAGTTTGGAAGAAGGATGGCAGTCATTGGGGTGATGAAGTGAAACTGGCTTAATTCATCACCAAGAAGGACAGTTACCCCTGCCCCAGATTGATGACTTTCTCCAGTTTTTCTGGATCATGATACTTTTCTGCAATGGACCTAGCAAACGGTATTAGCAAGTAGAGCTTGCTCTTAAATACTGAGCCAAGTGCGCACTTATTGCCAATAAAGGGCTGTTTAAACCTAAGAGGATGCCTCAGGGGCTTTGTGATGAGACTGCCACTTTCCAACGTGCCATGGATGGGATCCTTGAAGATCTGAAGTGATTATATGTCCTTGTGTACCTGATTGACATCACCTTTTCTCACAAACTTTAAACGGTCATGTGGAGCACCTTTTGGAAGTTTTCAATAAGCTTAGTATGGCTTTGATAAAACTCAAACCTTCAAAGTGCTCTTTCTTCCAGTCCAAAAATGGAGTTCTTTGGACATAATATGAAAGATGGCACCCAGCCTATATCAGACAAAGTTATTGAAATTAGAATGTCGCGCTCCCAGAGCCTTAGGGATATCCAGATATTCCTTAAAATGGTGAGTTATTATTTTCAGTTTATTACTCAGTTTGCTAACCTAGCTGAGCTTTGGTTTGAAATTCTGCAGAAGAACGTGCTTTTTGAGTAGCGGCCTGAGCAAGAACAGGCTTTAATGCATTATGGACTGCTCTTTGCACTAAACACACTTTAGTCCATCCACTATTTTATTAACCTTTCCAGTTAATTACAAACACCAGTGATGTTGCCGTTGGGCAATCCTAGCCCAGAATGACGAAAACCAGGTTGGTCAGCTAGTGGCTTACTTCAGTAAACCTTGAGCAAAACCAAGCGGAATTATAGCATTACTGAATGAAAATGCCTGGTTGTTTCACTGATAATCAAACATTTTCGCCTCAACCTTTATGGCACCAATTTCGCCATTGTCACCGACCATTCCTCGCTCCAATGGCTCCAACAGATGAAGGACCTCAATGGCCGTTTAGCCAGGTGAGTCTTGAGACTACCAAGCTATGACTTTATCATTGTCCATCATGCAGGAACGATTCACCAGAATGTCAATGGTCGTACATAATGCCAGTATTGGCTTCCTTGACCCCTGAGGAAGACAAATTGTATGATCTAGTTGGCCGCCCAGAATGCTTGGAAATGGAGATCCCCAAGATCCAAGATGAGCTCCAGAAGATGACTCGTGACATTCAGGTCAGATATGGGCTGCTATATAAAAGGGTCAATAATAAGTGACTGCCTTAAATTCGCCCTTCTTCCCAAACTGATGTTATCCTGGAGAATAATGCAACTGTGGGGCATGGCTGAATGAAGAAGACGCATGAGTGGCTGAAGAAAAGATGCTAATGATACAAATGGTGGAAACTATCTGAGAGGTCCTAGTTGCTTGTATGACTTGTCAATCTCAAGATTGGGTCAATACTTGGTATCAGCATTTTATTGTTGCTCCAATGGATCTTTCAATGTCATCAGCATTGATGTAGTAGGACCTCTTTCCACTGAGTTGCATAGCCATAAGTTTATTCTCCTAGCCATGGATCATCTAATCAAGTGTGTTGAAGCAATTTCAGTCCCAGCTGCCACTGTTAAAGTCACAGCTCTCTTTCTTGTTTGATCCATTTTCACCCAGCACAGTTGCCCAAAACCTTACTTTCATACAATGGGCTGGACTTCACCTCACAGAGAGTACAAGAACTTACCTCATTATTTGTAACTAAACAGAGTTTTGCCGCCCCTTACCACCCATCAACTAATAGGGCGTCAAAGAACGCCAATGGAACTTTTATCTCCATTTTATGTAAGAGGGCCGCCTCAGATTCTGCTCTCTGTAACCACTAACTACCCAGTGCTTTGCTAGCCTATAGGATAAGCTACCACTGAGTCATCAATATGTCTCATTTGAAGCCCTTTATGGGCGTGCTCCCCGGCTACTAAGTAACATTCAGTCAAGGATTAAGACCTCCACACTTGAGAACCTCAAATCTACTATGAGGGTCTTAGCCAATGACATTGTCCAGCTGCAAGCACTAACCACACAACACATTGTCGCCACTACAGGAAGAGTGACATCCTGAGTTAATCTTGGCTGACCCTCCCTACCAACTTTACAATTAGGTGACCTTGTTCTCTTCTATCACCATTGACCTGGTGGTCAAGAGAATAAGCTTGACGTTCTTTGGTTTGGACCTTATAAGGGTATTCATAAAGTTGGTCATAGTGCTCCATTGCTGACATCAACCAGAGGACTGTGATTAATAGGGTGCATTCCCAGTTCCTTTGGCCCTATACCCCCTCCAACAAGATTTTGAGGGGGCGTTGTCAGTATTTGAGATGAATAACAAATTAAAATCCCTACTTCTAAATTAAATTTGAAGTAAATTGACTCTTAATACCATTTTAACGGAGCCTTATCTTGATGGCACTAACCAAAATTAAATTAGAAATCTGCACACATTCAGCAAATCAATGGAGGTGACTTCAGAATCTTGAGCCACTTCCTGAATTGCAAGAGCGCGGGCTCCACCTCTCCAGTCATGGAGGTGATGAAGTACAATGAGGGTGCTGCCCAGGCTGTCAATATGGAAGGCTATGAAAGATCATGAGCAGATGGGGCCACAAAGATCCTTGAGGCACTATGTTCTTATGCACCCTATAAATATCAACACATTTTAATCAAATAAAGTAGCATGTTTTCAATCTATCTTTACATTTTTCATTTTTTCGGCAGATTTACAACTTTGAGCTCACCTTCAAACCTTGGCGACAGTTATAGAACTGTTACACCAACAATTGTAATCATATCAAAACTTAAAAACTACATAATAAGATTATCAGTCATATATGTTTTATACTTTACAAATAAAATTTGAATATGCTTGATTTGAATACTAAAATATATATTTGTTATTTGTTAACATCGATTAATCCCCCTTGGGTTGGGACCATCTAGTACTAAAAAAATATATATTTGTTATATAGATGTTCCTTTTAAATTCAATATACTTTCATCATATGCTACTCTTGTGGGATGCGTTGACTATTTTCTCTGAGTGTATATTGATCTTTTTCTTAACACTTTTTTGTTATACTATTTGAGCATCTTAAGCATATTATGATAAACTTTCCTATTGCTTGCCGCTTTTCTTATATATTATACTCTAACATTAGATAACACAGGGGAATTTTCTTTGTTAAATTGATAAAAACACTTGCTCTTACCTAATCTGGGTGCGCTAACTTTATATCTGAAGTTAGTTTTTCTCTGCAAGCTACAGTTTATTGCAATTTGTTTTTAACAACTTTCCATGTTAGTGTAAGTTTTTAAAAATTTTCAGCATTTATTTCAACTTAAAAAGTTGGATATTATCTTAATCACCTTTGTTGTGATAATATAAGTCATTAAACACAAAAAACATGCAATGGCGTACATTTATGCATACAATTTTTAAATGCAAATGATAAAGTCACTTATTTTGAGCATAAATGACATAAAACACTATTAAGTACAAACATATAATTTTTTAACTATAGCAAAAATATGTACATGCAATAGAAGATGTTAATTAATTATTATATAAAGTGACATAGAGGGCATGCAAAACTCATTCAAGCAAGAATCTGCGCTTGTAGCTCTTGAAATTTGTGAACTTGCTCAAGATAAACTCATTTTGATGCCACAGCTTAGTCTGCCATCATACGCTTGTCCCATTGCCCTTAATAATGCTCTTCCATTGTCTTCATATCTTGATGGAAGCGTTCCCACTGTAATTGCTAACATCTCCAAGGTTTTTGGGAAATTGATAAAGATGGCTATTCAGGAATTGCATATTAATACTCATGTTGCATCTAAGATTGCAAAATGCCTTTAGCATCCTTTAAACCATAAGTACAAGGCTTTCTGCTTTCTTGTTACCAAGGAAGAAATTAATAAATGCACAAAAGGCATCCATGCTGCTCTCCCCTTCTGATTCATCTTCCTGAAAAATTTCTTGTCACATATAAGAGATTGAATGTGAGGACCATAAAACACATCTGCTTCTATTTTTTTAAATGATAGACCAGGAAAAGCAGAAACAATGCGTTGAAAAAAAATTTATTTTAAGTAATCAGAGCCTTTATAAATTGCTTCATCAAGCTAAGCTTGAGATGAAGCGGGGGGAAGATGATTCTGTCTCAGCTGCATTGCATAAAATTAGAGTACACACAGGAAAACTGACTTCACTTTTGGAATCACCAAAGACAGAATATGTAGAAACAATTGAAAAATCTCATGCAATATTCAAATCTTTCCCCCTTGTAATTCTTTTTTTATAACTTCCAGAAGTTTTTAAAACCATAAATATATTTAAACCCATTTAATAATTCCTTGATAATCCATCAATATCATGAGTAGAATTGTGGCGTCTCCACATTAAGGATGAGGTATATGGTAATATATTTTAGCTAGTTCTGGCTAAGCCATATATAATATTTTATTCCAATTAATCATTGATGCTTATATAGATATTTGAAAATGGAAATATTAATGTCAAAAATTAGTTTTTAACCAAAAGTGTTTTTCTACCTAAAATAAAAATCATATAGTTAGCTCTTTGATTTTCTTTTCTGTTTCAAGTCACTATATTTATGAAATACTTATATTTCTGCCAGCTCCAGTATAAACTTCTATAAAGTCACCAGTCACTTATATGATGTATCCTATTTCATTATTTATAATAAAACTTAATATTGTCTATCCCATATAAAACCTTTTTCTTAATATCTACTTTATGACCCTTGTGTTTTTAGTCTCAAAAATTTATTACCCTTTAATCAGATCAAACGATTAAACTAAGTATTAACAAAATTTATATAATAAAAAACTAAACATATAAAAAATAATCTACTAGTGTCATGGCTCTCTTAGCTATATACTATGCAAGACCCCTTGCTCAACTATTTTCAAGTCCTCTTTGGTTAATATAACTTTTCTTTAAAAATCTGTCCTCAAATGGTTTAAACATTTGTAAGAATAATAGTCTCAGAGACCTGGAAAGACTTGTTTTTTTTTAGTACTAGATGGTCCCAACCCAAGGGGGATTCATCGATGTTTATTGAATTACGCCTGGGCTCCTAAGAGCCTGAGGCGAGGAAGGGAGGAGGCATCAAGAAAGGGAGGGGGGTTTGCGCGCCAGAGCCGTGCTGCAGTGACAACTGAGCGGGGGAGGGTTGGCGACATAGTGCAGACCTTCAGGGCCATCTCAAAGTGTACCTGAAAGTGGGTGATCATGTGTGGAAGGGTCCACACCTGCTGATCAAAGGCAGCACGAAGGAAGGAGTTATGGATGGTCCAGATGGCTGTGGCATAGGCGAGGACATGGAGGGGTCGGTGGCAACCAGGAAATGTCTGCTCAAACATGAGGTCTTGCACAGGGTGTCCAGACCAGGGCTGAGCATGGAGGAGCGCGCGGGCCTTTGGCCAAAATGCGGCGACACCTGGACAGGTGAAAAAATGATGGAGGTGGGAGTCAATAGGCTCCACACAGCGGGGGCAGCTTCAGTGCTGGAAGGTAGGGCCAGTCTGGTCCCCTGTCCTGTATGAACAATGGAGCACCCTCCATAAGGTGTTGGACACCTTTGCTGACAGGATGGGGTGATAGACGTCCTTCCACAATTCCTTAAGGTCAAATCTCACGGAGGGAGGGAGGAGCTCAAGGAGTCTTGGGCGGATGGGAGGACGATCTTGGGGGTTGAGGCGAGTTGTGACAACTTGTCCATTGTGCACAATTGCATGGCGACGTGGGCTGAGGCCAGGGCCTTCCCTTCTGTATGGGAAGGCATGGTGGATCCGCGCGCCTACTCGTTTCAGGGCAAGGAGAGCCTGGTTCCAGTAGGGAGATGAGGATGGTTTTAGGCGATGGCCTGGGTGGTTTGTGAGCCACTCCCCTAATGAGGTCAGAGATGCTCTAGGAAGACCCAGAGCTGCTGACACTGACTGGCGGAGGGCGGGCGCCCATTGAGGCATGGGGGTCGCGTCCCAGCAGACAATCGGCCATAGGAACTTCAGGAAGATTGTGGTGGCGTGGGATCGCGTGTCCAGAAGCCCTAGGACCCCTTCATTGCAGGGTCGGGCAATGGTTGAGAGGGCCATTGGTGGATGGTTTGAGCCCCAGATCCAACAGCGGAGGAGTACATTGAGCCGTGTATAAAAGGCATCTGTGAATGGGCAGACGTGCGCTAGGAACCAGACTTTGGAGAGAAGGAACACATTGGCCATCAGAGCTCGACCCTGGGGGGTGATGTGCCGCCGGTTCCAGCTGGCAATCCTGGAGTTAACTGCTGCAAGGAGCAAGTCCTCATTGTCTTTTAGCGCAACTCCTTGTTGGTTGGTGAGAACGCCCAGGTGACGGAAGGTACCGCGCTCAGGTTCAATACCAAATGGTGGGGGAAGGTGGGGGAGCCGACCTGTACAACTGTTGTCTTGGAGGTGTTGACCATGGCGTTGGACGCCTTGGTGTACCTCTCAATGGTCACAGCAGCGAGGGCAACATCCTGGGCAGCCAAATGCAATGGCAGTGTCATCTGCAAATGCCATGGTGCGTGTGGGGGCTTTACCTGGGACCAGAATCCCTGTTAGCTTGTCCTTTAAGGAGGCCAAGAGAGGGTCAAGGGTATTGTTAAAATGGATAGGGCTCAGGGGTCCCCTTGCCAGAGACCTTGTCCAACTGGTACTGCCACTGTAAAACCCATTGGCGCCAGGACTCTGGTGTGGAGCTGGTCATAGAGCGCTGATATCCAGCGCCTAGCTGCGGGTGGGAGATGGAAGCGGGCCAGGAAGCATCAATATACTTCCAGGCTACCCGATCATATGCTTTCTCCATATCCAGGAGAGCCACAAAGCCATTCACCTTACGAGAGTTAGCAGTTAAAGTCACGTGAAGGTCATTATAGTTGTCCCATAACGACCTCCCCGGAATAAAACCGTACTGGGATGGGAGAGGCGAGGTGACACCCATTTGGTGATGCGGTTGGCCAGAAGCTTCGTGATGATCTTGTGGTCTGTGTTGATCAACGCTATGGGGCGCCAGTTCGCCAGGTTCTCAAGGTCTGACTTCTTGTGAATGAGGGTCGTGATTGAGCCTCTGGAGTCGGGGAGGACCTCGCCATTCACCAAGAGTGCAGCGAAGAGGTCGCGGAGGGTTCTGGCTATCACTGCAGGTTCCAGAAGGTACACCTCAAAGGGTATTCCGTCTGGGCCTGGGGCTTTAAGCCGTGGGGATTTCAGAAGGGTTTCCATCACCTCCTGGATGGAAATAGGCGCCAGTAGAGCCTCATCAGCCCGTGGGTCAATGGGCGGCTCTGGAGCCCGCCACAGGAAGTCTTGGATGTCCGATGGGTCCACCTGGGTGGCATGGAAGAGGCTGGAGTAGAAGCGGTGTAGTTCCTACGTGATTTCCTCTTATCTGAAGTGGTTGTAGTGCCAATCTTCAGTGCAGTAATATCCTGCGCTGTTGACCGGGCTTTCTGTTTCTGAAAGAAGAAGCGGGTGGGGCGCTCCCATTGAGCATAGTAACGAGATGTTGTAAAGTTTGCTGCCCGTTCTTCCTGCAGTGTGAGCTCCAAGCGGAGTGCTTCCTGCGCCGCTTCCCAGTCTTCTAACCATTTGGGAGAGGGCGAAGGCTGACAGTTTCGCTCTAAATGTCTGATTCTGGCTTCCACCCTTTTGACTCTGGCGCGAGCTGCAGTCATCTGGGCTTTGGCACAGTTGTAAGCAACGCGCGGGTGATGCCCTCCTTGGTCACCGCCCATTTAGCCTTGTGGTCAAGCAGGTGGGGTGGGGGGGAGGAGAGTCTCCCGGATGGTCATAGACAGCTTCTCCTTAGTGAAGGGTTGTTGAGAAGAGCTCGGGCAACCCTAGGCCAGAACCTACGCGACGGTCTAAGTGTGGTGGTGAGGACAACGGTGAGTGACCTGTGATCACTCAGATGGTTGTCACGAGAGATGGGAGAGGAGACGCGGCCAATTAGCAGGGGGCCAATCAGTGCCATATCTATGCGTGACGCTGACTGGAAAGCTCCTCCATAATACTGGATCCTAGTCATGCAACCTAGGCCAGACGCGGAGGGTGGAAGCGCATCTATAAAGCCACTCAGGCGAAGGAAATCCTGGAGGCGACTTGATCCAGGGCGTTCCTTTGCTGCAGGGGGTAAGAGTCACGGACGCGACTTATGGTTGTGTTGAAATCTCTAAAGAGGACTTTATTCCGTGGGAGATTGAGTTGGAGGAGCTCTTCCAAGAGCCGATTTTGCTCTGACCTGCATTAGGCAGGTAGATGCTTGCAGCGAAGAAGGAGAAGTCAGGAGTGGTGAGTTTGGCCAGTATGAGGCGG